>JARFOC010098857.1:0-12733 GCA_031763485.1 Osmoderma eremita | reverse complement strand
ATATATAACTCGAAATGCAATACATTATTTACAAACCGAAATATGAATCGTTCGTTAAGACAAAATCATTCACTTAGGATTGCGAAATATCGTTCGGACCGTAAAATCATTCACTAAGCTGAAATCGTCCGAATGATTTTTAAATGAACGATCATTAATTTACAACGACCTGATTCGAACTGAAACAAGTTTTAAATTGCTTTGACGTTTGTCATTTGACACATCTGTCATATAGTTTCGAAGAAACCAGCCTCAGTTCCGGAGAATGCTATTCGGATAACTGCGTCGGTGGGTTTTCCCGAGTCTACACCGCCGTCAACCAACTGTTGGGCGAAAGACCGAACGCCATTTTCCTAAATGCAGGCGACAATTTCCAAGGCACGCTGTGGTATTCGATGTTCCGTTGGAATGTCACCCAATACTTCCTCAACATGTTACCAACTGACGCTATAGTAATTATAATAACGACGCAATTTAGATTCCCTAAAACCCTCCCCTAAAGTGGCATTTTTTATTTCCAGACGTTAGGCAACCACGAGTTCGACAATAAAATCGAAGGCGTGGTACCGTTTTTGCAAAGTTTAAACGCGCCCGTGGTGGTGTCGAACATCGACGATTCTTTGGAGCCCAGCATACAGGGGTTGTACGAAAAGAGTGTGGTGATAGAAAGGGACGGAAGGAGAATCGGTGTGGTGGGGGTTATACTGTCGACTACCAACGTACGTAAATGACTACATACTGGGGTAATTATAGGGATTTTATTTTTATCTCAAAGTCGTCTATCCCTAGGAGTTGTCATCGACTGAGAATTTAAAATTCTTGGACGAGTCCGAATCGGTAAATGCGGAGGCGCAGAGGTTATTGGACGAAGAAGGCGTCTTTACTGTCATTGTTCTGTCACATTGTGGATATGAGGTCGATCAACAGATCGCTAGCAAAGCTATACCTGGCATTAGTGTCATAGTTGGAGCGCATTCGCACACGTTGCTGTATACAGGTAAATTTATTTGATTTTAATTATTTTTTAATTAAAATAAATTTGAAAACCTGTCAATTTTATTAAGTATGCTAAAATTGACAGATGTCAAACTCAGAAATTAGATTATATACTTTTAATTAACACATGATCTTCGATCATGGTTGTTGATTTTGACACATTTTCAAAATTGACAGGTGTCAAAAATGAGTCAAAATCACAACGCATTAGTGTTGAAAAGCTCGATATATCCCTTATCATATCAGATATGAAAAAAAGTTATTTACGAAAATTGTAGACAGTCTGTAAACACCCTGTATGTTCTTTCAGATTTAGATTAAGTAAGGAGTAATTATGACCTAAGACTGTCTTACTGTCATATTTCCACGATTAAATCGTTATATTAAAATAATTTCCAAAAATCTCGTTTGTATAAATAGACTTTAAAGTATCTCAGAAATTAATGGCTTTAGGGATGGAGATTGCTTAATAAAAATGAAAGCACCTAAACTATTCTTTCTTTTAATGATATAAAATACAGAGTGATCCATTTAAAATAATTGATAAAATTAACGTATTTTGAGTTTTGACTCGCCCTGTATTCAATTTTGACAATTTAACTTCTTTGATATCTTATATGATAAGGGATATATCGAGCTTTGCCACACTAATGCGTCATCCTGTAGATTATATTCTTTTAATTAGTACGTGAGAATCTGTCATACTTGTCAATTTTGACACCTGCTTATTTGATTTTGATTACATTATTTCGGAATTGTGAAATGAAACGGGGTCATACCTATCAATTTTGACAGATATATATGTACATATGTCAAAGTTAGCAGCTGTCAAAAATGTGTCAAAATCAAAAAATAGATTGGGTACACTCTTTCGGTTAAAAGGTGGAACTTTATCAGAGTTGTATCTTTGGATAGATATGTCAAAGTTGACAGGTGTCAAATCCACAAAAAAAAGATTTTTTTCTTTTAATTAAAAACTGAACCCAGTCAAAACGCGTTAAAATTACAAGTACATACGCACAAAAACAAACGATTTGAAGATTTCGATTATTATTTATTAGGTACTCCTCCCAGCGGATACGCTTATGGTGAATACCCCACGATAATCCAAAACACGAACGACGAACCAGTGTTAATAGTTCAAGCGTACGCCTACACTAAATACTTGGGCGATTTACAAGTCGAATACGATGAAGATGGACACGTGACTAATTGGAGTGGCAACCCTGTCTTTCTGGATGAAAGTGTGCCCCAAGGTAAATATATAGTTATACGGGGAGCGACCGAAAAGCTCTTCGAATCGTAAAGATATAAAATTTCCCTTTCGAAACAGACCCGAATATCAACGAGTTGCTGGAGCCGTTTAGATTGGCCGTCGAAGAAGCCGGAAGTGCGATTCTGGGATCCTCCAATGTTCTTCTGAGTTCCGCCTGTAGATATGCCGAATGTAATTTCGGCAACTTCCTAACTGATGCCATGGTGGCTTATGTAAGACCAATGTTCTGAACAATACCCAAAACAAGATTTTAAAGGGGAGTTTTTGTTTTTAGTATGCAAGACAACCAATTCTCGACGCTTGGACTACTGCAGCTATAGCAATTATCAACGCTGGTGGCATCAGGTCTTCAATCAATGCTGGAAGTAATGTTCAAAATACGCATCTACAAGTCCTTAAAATTATTCTTACGGTGAATTCCTTTTACAGATATTAGCGTTAATGAATTGACAATCGCCAATCCTTTTGGAAACACCATAGATATTGGAGTATTGAAGGGACAATATATAAAAGAATTGATGGAACAAGCTGCGATGCCCTATACCAACAAAAGAGTTACCGCTGATGTCAATCTGGTACAAGTTTCAGGTGGGGAAAATGTCAAAATTGCAGTTTTCCAAATGAAAATTCAAAACTTACAAATTTTTGACTTCTAGGTTTGAGAGTGGTTATAGATCTCAGTCAACCTTTAGGATCCAGAGTTGTGTCCTTGAGGACACGTTGTTATGCTTGCGATTATCCCGCCTTCGAAGATATAGACTTGGAGCGTTATTATCCAATTATAGTGCCGTCTTTCTTAGTCACTGGTGGCGATGGTTATACAATGATTTCCGATAATTTGCTGCTCCACCAAGTAGGACCTGTCGATACGGATGTCTATGCTGAATATATTCGACAACAAACACCAATAATAACTGGGTTGGATGAAAGAATACAGATTATAAGCGAGGAACAACCCAACGAGTTTTTCCACGGCTAAATTTCATTTCAAATTGAAGTTGTGTTATGAGTTTTTGGCTAAATAAAGATTAAAAAAATATATATTAAAAGTAAAAATGCCTTTTCTTTATATTTAAAATCATTTATTTGCAGATGTTAAACAAACGTTTCGACTCTAAAGATTACTTCGAAAATCATCCTCATCCATGTTTTAACATCATATCGTCAATCCATTGCCTATAATGGGCAATCTTGACATAGACTCCAGGCTTATTGGCTTCGCCACAGTGTTGGCCCCAAGATGTCATGCCGATCAAAGTGAAATACCCTGTAACACCCATAATAAAAATTTGTTTAAAACTTTCAAATCTTGTATTCCCCAAGGATGTCGATTTTTCTCAAAAATTAAATAAGTTGGCTGTAGGAAATTCGGCACGTAATAAAATTGTGATAGCAGAAATATATTTTCAAAATTATAATCGTGCACATTTAATAATTCCCAAAATACAAAGCGTTAAAGATTAGGGAAATTCCCCGAGATCTTAATTATTGGAAAAAACGCGATTTCTCGAAAATTGAATAAGTTAGAGATTTGAAATTTGGTACGATATTAAAATATTACATCAGATATATATCCGCGAAATTAGAATCATCCACACTTAATACTTCTGGAGACAAATGTCAAAAACTCAAGGATAGTCCCAAAATCTCGAAATTTGATAAGAATGTTGGTTTAACGAAAAAAAAAAAAAGCTATGGGTATGAAATTTGGCATGGTTGGAAAGCGTATGTTCAGAAATATTACTGCAAAATTAGAACTGTCTACTGTCGATAGTTTCAAAGATACAAAAAGGTAAGCAATCCCAAAATGTTGTTTTTTGGAAATATGTCGATTTTTCGAAAATCAAATAAGTTAGGGGTTCTAAATTCGGTACGGTATTAAAATATAGTTCCAAAGAAATAAAGTCAAAATGTCGAGCTTTTAATAATTGCCGAAATACTAGTCTAAAATCACCAAAGGCCTTAGAAATCCTGACATCTTTCCCAGATTACTTGTTATTACCACTTTTTCTCGTACTTACCATCGTGTAAGCAAGCTAGAGGTCCTCCACTGTCCCCATCGCAAGCGTCTATACCACCGTCCAAAGGTCCAGCGCAAAACATACCATCCGTTATGCTCTTACCGTAGATGTGGGGCATTTTGCAGATTTCCGAAGGTTGTATGGGGATCCAACCGGCCCTCAACTCGTTAGAGGCGACTGCGAATTAATTTCGTGAGACGCAAAGCGATCCGAAACTGCTACAAAATGCTTACCGGCTCGTCCAGACTGCACGGATCCGAAGCCCGATATCGTGCAATTCAATCCGACCTCGTCCGAGAAGTCCGCATTCGGTAAGCAAATCGGTTGGACGTCCCTGGTGATGTTAAAGCCCTGCCCTTTCAATCTAACCAATGCTATATCGTTGTTCATCTTCGTGAGTTGCCGGAAATGCTCGTGAATGTAGAATTCCTCGATGTAAACTTGTTGTTCGGTTCCTTCGTCTTCGTTCACGTCATAGTCACCGGCCACGATCACGTAGGCTCCTTTGGTGAAACCAGATAAACAATGGGCCGCTGTTAAGACGAATTTTGACGATATGACAACCGCTCCACACCAATGGCTGGGTTTGTTCCGACCTTTGACTTTTATACTAGCCTATGGTAAAGGATTTTTTGATAGATTGCCAAAGATGGAAACGCTGTTCATAATATTACCTGCCAAGGATAATGGCCTCTATGGGCTACGGCGCCCTTTACGACTCTAAAATGGACTGCGTCATTGTCAAGGAATATATCGTCGTTTCTAAAACCGCACCTTCCTTCTGGAAGAATCGGTTGCACTGCTGATTTCTCCGGATCCAAGTTTCTGGGTGAACCTTTCAAAATAATGGTAATCATGGCGCGTAAGATAATACGAAATTCGATCAAAAAACTAGCGAAAAGTTCCCTAATGTTTACTGAAACACCTGTACTCGTAAAGCGATTGTTTTGACCTTGATTCCGGCTCAATTGCTCCTGCCAAATTAGCATAATGTACAATTATGATAATCAATATCTTGATAGGTGTTAAAACCACAAAATAGATTATATTATTTTAAATAGTAAGTGAAATTCTGTCAATTTTGACATACCTGACAATATTGACAGGTATCGAAATTGTGTCAAAATTCACAGGTGTCAAAATCGCAAAGTATATTCTATTCTCTTAATTAATAAATGAAATATCTTGCCTACCTGTCAATTTTTACGTCAAACGCATGTCAAAATTAGAACATCATTCTTCTTAAAATTAATTAATAAGTCAAAATTGTCAAACCAATTATATTGATCCTGATTTTGGTTCAAATGTTCCTGCCAAATTAGCATTTTCAGATGAACCTTTGAAATTATAACAATTAATGAATCAAGGGGCTTTTATTCAAAATTTGATCAAAAATTAACGACAATTTCTTCGAAATGTTTTCGTAAAAAAATATTAGAAAAATCAGCAAAATCTAATATTACCTTCGTTAGCGTAGTCATCACAAACGACCCCAACATCTTCATCGTGCTCGCAATTATGGACACCCCAATCCCATCTGATGCAGTCTTCTAAACTGCTTTCATTTCCTTGGCAGAACACCTGATCCAACCATATGGGACCTTGACCTAAACACAAACAGGACATTCGTAAAAGAATTTTGAGGCGTTCGGTGTCGTACCTTGTCCAAAATAAGCCTCCTTTTTGACACGAGCCGGCCCCTTATACCCCAAAGACTTACAGACCACTTTTCCGGCATCTTCGTTGAAGTCATCGTCGCAAATCGTACCCCAAGTGCCGTGGTGCCTAATTTCTATCCTACCTTGACTCTCACTTCTTCCACCGACCAATCTCAATTCGTTAGGAGCCTAAAATATTTCTTCTTTAGAAAAAAAAAACTATTGCGGTGGGTTTTGCTTACGTCGCAAAATTGACTGGCCTCGTCAGATTCGTCGCTGCAATCATTGACGCCGTCACAGACGAAAGTCAAAGGCACACATTCGGTGACAGTTTGACATTTCCACATGTCGTGGGCACACAACTCGTTGGGTACCCTACAGACCACGCCCACTGCCTCCTTTTCCATGCAATTGCTGATGCCCCAACCGCTAAAATCGCAATCGCGAATACTGGATTCGTTTCCGGTGCATGCTAGATCGTCCATCATGAAGAAGGTCTCGTTGGGAGTTAGGTGCGGCAAAAAGAATGAATTTCCTTTAATTTCTGCCGCTCCCAATTCGAAACCTAGTTCCTTACAGACTATATTAGCAGCTTCCATGTTGAACATGTCGTCGCAGATCAGTCCGATTTTTCCCAAAGCTAGATTGAAGAGGATCAAAATAATCTTTTATGGGCACTTAACCAAAATTACCTTTCACTTCGAGCGCTCCCTCGTAAGACTTTTCAGATCCAATCAGGCGGACGGAATAACCAATCTCTTCAGCGGTACACCCCTTTTCGTCGTACCGATCCAAACAATCGTCGATTCCATCGCAAATCTGATGCTCGTCAATGCATTTCTTATTGGCACATTCATATTTTTTCGAGCAATCGATGCTGAACTTCTTATATTCATAATAATCGTACGTAGGGAGTATAAACAGGCTTCCTGATAATCCGACGTTCGTATTCAACAAGAAACAAGCACCGTCCATCTTTCTGCCATCAAAAAAATACGTCTGAGAGTCTTAGGAAGATGGATTCAATCAATTACTTACCTAAAATTAAAAGCTTTGCAGGTGAAATTCTGCGATTCGACGCAATATTTTGCGCACAGCGCCAGCGTGATGTTCCTATATTTGATTCTCTCCCTAACAGCTATTTTAGTAGATGGCGTTTGGCTAAACTGCTCGACGTAGGTCTCACAATTCTTTTCGTCGTCCCCGTCAGGACAATCCTTAACAAACCGGAATGAGGTAAATCAAAAAATTTCAATCGAAAATTTAGCGAAACTCACCAAACTTCCGTCGCAAATTTTTATGGGATCTATGCACGTATCTTTCGTACAATGAAAGTCTGATTCCGAACAAGTTTCTTTGAAAATATCACTTGGAACAACCGCTTCTACCAAATCGTTTGCTTCAAAGACGTAATCAGCATTCGGATCTGTTGATGGGAAAGCCGGCGGCCATCTTGTTGATGGTTTTTTATTCTGGTCATATGTCAAAATGGTCGTACCGGCTGTGGAGGAAGATTGGAACACTCTCGGAGTGGTCGACAGAAAATTATTTTCATTCTGATTTTGGCTCCATTGTTCCTGCCAAGTATTATCTTGATCAGTTTGGTTAACGTTGTTCTGATGAAACTGGTCATTCCACTGGTTGTTTTGACCGAACTGGTCGCTCCGCTGGTTGTTCTGATCAAACTGGCCACTCCACTGATTGTTCTGATCGAACTGGCCACTCCACTGGTTGTTTTGATCAAACTGGTCACTCCATTGGTTGCCCTGATCATGCCCATTTTGTCCCAGATTCCCTTGGTGCTGATTAAACTGATCTTGCCATCGATTCTGAGCGTGCAAATTCCCCGATTGACTTCGATTTCGAGCGTTTTGCTCCAAATTACCTCTAATTCCGTCTCCAGTACAATCGACGTTATTTGGAAAATCGCATTCCTTCGTGACAGGATTGAAAACAGTTCCCGCAGCACAATAGTGGATTTTTTCCACACCATTATCACAGTTGATAAACTTGGAGCAGTCTGTTGGATGCGCGTGGAGTCCTGGCGATTTTGTTTGACAATCTACAGTACCGGTTTCAATTTTACCATGTTTCCCTACGTCCAGATTGTCTCTGCAACCAGTTATCGAATCACAAGTCTTCAGGCTTTGATTGTATACTAAATCGCCGTTGCAAATCCCAATATATAATCGCCTATATTTGCAAAACAGGAATTTGGAACACTGTCCTGGATATTCGCTAAATCCGTCGTGGATATTGCAATAATTCCGATTCAAATTTAAGAATGTTATCTCTTCGTTAGCTGGGTAGATTCCAAATTGTTGATTTTCCCATTGATAATTACCAGTTTGTCTAGCTTGGTCGCATCTATAGTTGCTGTCACAGGTCTTGTTGGTGGGATTAAAATATGATCGTGGATTACAAATGCCTAACATCAATTTCTGATTTTGGCAAAGTAGAAATCTAGAACAATTCCTAGGATGGACCAAGAAACCATTGTGTTGACTACAAAAGTTCATATCCAATCCCAAAAGATTCATCTCGTTACTACTTTCGATTAATCTAAAATTTTGTCCATCGCCAAAGTGATTTTGTCGTTGAATATGACCACAATTGGCTACGCTTGTACAATTTCGTTTAGTAGGATCATAAAAGGTGTTGGGGTTGCAAATTCCTAGAAGTAATCCACCGTTTTCATTGCACAATAAGAATTTTGTACAATCGAATTGATGTGGTGAAAATCCTTTATTGCTTTGGCAATAATTCGAGGCCAAATTCAATACATTAAGTTCTCCTGAAATGTCTGCAGTTCTAAACCTTTCGTATTTCCTATTTATATGGTATTCCTGCCGGTGAGTGTTACCGAAGGAACTTTGCTCGTGTTTTGGTGGTACTCGTAGTTGATCACAATTAGAATTGTAATCGCAAATTCTATTTGTCGGATCATAAAACATGTTGGTATTGCATATACCTAGCAGTAATGTTCCATCGTCGGTGCAAAGAAGGAATTTAGAACAATTCAATCGATGCAGTGAAAATCCAGGGTTTAACAAGCAAAATCTATTACCCGTATTGTCTAAGCCCAAAATAGTTAATTCGTTTCCTATATTCTCCAACCTAAATCTGTCATATTGTACTCCGACTTGATAAAAGCCGCCTTGTTGATTCTCAACACTGACACCGCACCTATAAGAGCTGTCACATGTTTTTTCGGACGGATCAAAAAAGGTGTTTGCGTTGCAAATTCCCAGGAGTAACTTACCGTCGTCGGTGCACAATACAAATTTGGTACAATCCAAGGGATGGGTCGAAAACCCCAAATTATTAACACAAAACGTTTGGGTCAACCCCAAACTATAAATCTCGTTTCCAATATTGACCAATCGAAATCTATCGTACTGTTTATCAACTTGCCATGTTTGTCTCTCGGCGAATTGATTGGCTAACGATTTGCAATCGATATTATACTCGCAATCCCCCCGCGAAGGATCATAAAACATATTGTCGTGGCAGATGCCGATAAATAGTTCTCCAGAATCGTCGCAATAGACAAATCTTGAACAATTCTCGGGGTAGATCGAAAATCCTTTATGATCAACACAATAATCTTGGGATAAACCCATAGAATAAGCCTCGTTCAAACCTGCCACCATCCTATAGTTCCTGCTGAGTTCATCTGGTTGATTCGTAGTGGTATAAGTTCCATCTTGCCTGTTACAATCGACGTTATAGGGAAAATCACAGACTTTGAATTTTGGATTGAAGACGGTACCTGGACCACAGTCTTGGACGAAGGTCCGCCCCCTGTCGCAATTTAAAAATTTCTCGCAGACGGTTGGGTGTGGAAATAATCCGGACGCACCATCGGGACATTTTGAGGACGCCTTTCGTGTATTTTGATCTGGGGTCTCTTCCGGATTTATTTCTGATTTTCCCCCGATATAAACGGGGTTTAAATTGTACCATTGCTTATTTTGAGCGAGTTGATCGTTCTTCGCGACGTAAAATCCTCGATTTCCGCCAGAAAATACTTGTGGGTCCTTATTAACACCTAACCCAATATTTGTCGTTTCGTAAAATCTAGATTCTCTTTCGTTTTGGCCGTTTTGAAAATCCCCCAGTTGGTTGTTGATAACGATTCTTTGATTTTGTCTTATGGAACCTGGAGGTCCCAACTGGTACGTGACATTTCTATTGTATCCTTGTACTGTCACCACTTTATTAGCCTGAGATGATTGCCCAAATTCTCCTGGACCTTTATGACTTAAATTATCGGTTCCGACACACAATGCTCGATGGGGATAATCGCAATTATTACTTTTTATGTCGAATAAGGTTCCGGGAGCGCAATCCATGACAAATTCAGCTCCATTATGGCAATTTATGAACTTGGAACAATCTGTGTAATGCGGTATTATCCCTGAAAATCCTTCCGGGCATTTTGCTTGTATGGCAGCTGTTAATGGTTCTCTTTCCTTCAACGTCGCTTCTCTAGGGCCGGTTACACATCGCACCTTCTCTTTGAAATCGCATTCCGATGTTTGGGGATTGAATAGTGTGCCGGCGGGACAATTTTGAACGTAACCTTTACCCTTCCAGCAATTCAAGAATTGATTGCAGGATAATTCGTAGACAAATTGACCGGTCGAATCCTTCGGACATTTCCTGTAGATCTCTATCGTTTCACTGGTATATTTGGAGACCTGTGGGGTAAGATGGACCTTCAAAGTACGTCTTTGCGGCGTTGTTTGCGAGAAATCTGGAGAATAAGAACTGGTGGCTGTATTAATTTGGGAGAATTCTCCCGAAAGATGGCCGTTTATAAAGATGGCCGGCTTGCGATGGGTGTTATCGCCCGGTAGATCATCGCTGATACGTATCCGTTCAATCCCCTCATTTGTTTCCGTAAAATTCGGACTCAAATCGTGTAGGGTAGCATTCTGGATCGTATAGATGTTATGTTTGGGTGTTCTGGTAAAAGTGCTACTGAAGTTAGTAACACCAATTGGTGCAACGCCATTTTCCGATTGGGTGTAAGTCCTTCTGACGTAACTATAATTGTGAATCGGTCGATTGTGTTCGTTAGTATAGACTTTGCTGTAGTTATGATGAAGAACTACGTTCTGTGGTTGCCAACTCAAAGTTTTTATACGGGCTGTCCTCAATTTCGGCGTGTTTGTACCATTTTGATCGGACACGTATATCTGCGATTATAAAAGACGGATTTTAAAACGAAAAAATTGTTTTTGACTCGACAAAAAAGCAAAAAAAAAAAGATTTTAGAACATAAAGATTATATATGGGTGGATTAGTTCTATGACAAACTTTGGCAGATGATATTAGCTAATGCCATTCTAAGAAAACAATGTTATATGAGCATAGGTAGGTATTATTAAAAGAGTATAAATGTTTCGCAATAAAAATGCTTGGTTAAAACATGCAATTTTAAACACACTATCGTTAGGTACACTCGTGGCCACATAAAAGTTTCCGACCGACAAACAAATTTTAGAAGTTTTTACAGTGTACGAGTGTGTTTATACTAGTCGGCATCGGGTAGTGGAACGTGACGATGTTTTTTTTATTATATACTCTAAAACGCATACAATAGGCGTACGTCAAAAAGGTGCTGTATAATTCGGTTGGTGGAAATTCCGTTTGTTGGTTTTGTTTGTTTCTTTTTGTTGGGTTGTTTGGTATTTTATTTGGGGACGGGAATTTAGCCGTCTTTCAAATTAGAAGTTGCAAATGTCGTCTGTATGCTCGCCGCGAACGGTCAACCCAAAGACGAGTCGTCATTGCGAACGATTTTATTGTACACTAAAGGTCGTATATGATATGTAACTAAACCTTTGAAGTATGCTATTAAGCAAGATTTAGTGCAGAGTTGAAATGTATGCTAGATAAAGAAATGTTTGTATTTTTTTCTTTCTTGTGTTCCAAAGAGAATATAACAGAGGGGTTTCTGTAAGCGCAGAAATCAAAGGAATGCTTTGAGTTATTTTATAAATTATTTCTAATATGAGAATTGGAAATAAGTTCTATACACAATAATAATAATTATTTATTTCTGCATTTCCTGGCAAGATATGTGTATAACGACAATAAACAATGCAAAATTCCAATGAATTGTAGAAAACAAAAAAAAGGAGTAACTCCATGCTGAAACAGTAGATAGTAAAACAAAAATACATACAGTTAAACTACATTTCCCCAAAAGAACATTGATGCATAAACAGAAAAAGAAATAACTAACTCCCTCAGCTCAAATGTTAAAACTAAAAGAAATATAAGTTCTAAAGAATATGTTATGCAGAGATCAACATTCATCTTTTAGTAGAGTTAATAATCAGTCTAATTGCTAGAACTATAAGAAGGCATACTATTGGTGGAGTCTAGGTAGTTACCCAATTAGACAAATCCGACTAATTTATATACAGGGATATATCGGTGAATTCCAAACACTTGAAAGTGATAAGACAATACCATTGGATAACCATTATATCTTATTATTTTATTTGTATATAGTATTCATCATTTGTTTTCTTTCCCATGTATGAATTCGTTTATTATGTTTAAATAATTTTATCATTTGCTCATCTTTAGTGCATTTTCTTTTCTGTTTAATTGATATAATTTAATTACATCATTTATTGTTCAACCTACAGTGTTTGAAACTCTTAATGCAAATCTAGTCGTTCTATCCAAGCGGCGCCGGCATAAGATATTATTTAGAATTCTTGGTTAGAGGACTTGAGTTCGAAATTACAATTTTTAACGTA
>JARFOC010098846.1:0-12733 GCA_031763485.1 Osmoderma eremita | reverse complement strand
TGAAGATTTATACAGTTTCAAGTGTTTTATTTACATAATATGGATCTTCATCAAGTAAACGCCAAATCAATCCAATGCTTACAATTAAACTAAATTCGAATCATTTATTGCCCGTTTTTGTTTGCAATTCATGTATTGGTATAAACATTCTTCTTTAAACCTATGAAACTGATTTTGACGATACCAATATCAAGATCAAGACGTAGACATATTACGTTTATATCAAGTTGGATGCATAGATTTGTAATTTTATTATGTACGGAGCGTGAACTGTAATATCAGCGGTGTTAATCGGAATGGTTTCTCGTTGAATATCTGCCGCAGGTTAGCATACCGACGATGACGACGCCACCGTTAGTCCGTTCAATTGGACGTTCCACGGCCTCCGGCGTGGGTGGATTCCTCGGTGAAAGCTTTGCACTAGACGGATTAATTTATTCGGTAATGAACCGTTGATGAGCGCGTGTATGGGTAAGCGCCTGCCGGGCAATTCCTCGGATCCGTCGTGTCTCCAAACACACTCGGCACTATAATGGAGGACGAGATTAACGTGTAATAGGAGTTTCTTTGTGCTTGTTATGTGAACGGGATTACCATAGAGAGGGCTGGATGTGGATTTAATGATTGTTAACCCTGCATTGTAGGGAAATAATTCATATTGGAAATGAATGGATTATTTAGTATTGACTTTGGGTATCCTTACTTCCAACAGTTGAACATGCTATTATATCTACCTGTTTTATGCGGAATTTTCATTGTGTTAGATTAGCATAAGCTAGGGTAAATATAATGATCTCCTAAGTATTAATTAAAATCGAGAAGAAATCTATTTTTTGTTGATAAATGTACGGATACGTCTACTGGTCCCTAAGGAATCCCTTATGAATTTTAAAATTTTTAAGAAGAATAATTGATGATAAAAACATGTCGTAAGGTGGACAGAAACAAACACGCCAACGAAACAAATCTATTATTCTGCAGCTACACTCCTTTATTGGTTTTTGCTATTTTGTCGCTAAATTAATGAAATTGCTTCCATAATCGCTTCCTTGTTCTTCTCTTATACTCTCTCAGATTGGAGGTCCATTTTTTCCATACTTCGCGATTCTTCGCGATTCTTCGCGAGCCTCTTCATCTCTATCATTGATTTGCCTGTACTCGTACCCTTTTCTTCAATCTTTTACATCCACTTTTTTTCTGGGCCGTCCCCTTTTTCTTCCCTGCTCTCCTCCTGATTCCGTTATCTTTCTTTATAATGTATCTTTTTCCTCTTTTATTAAATGGCCGAACCATTGTTGCTGTTTCCTCTCCATAAATTCCACGATTCCCCCTTGCTTCAGTAAGTCGCTTATTTTTTCATTTGGTATTCTGTCATATTATTAATTTTCCATACCATTTCAATGGAATTTAACTCGCAGTAATATGGTGGTAATCAAAGAACTTCATGACCTTCTTCTTTTGCAAGTTCGTTAATCCTGCTTTTATCATACCGCGGTTTAATTAGTGACACCCAAAGCAGCAAGTCCCTTTTTAGCATATCGTCAGTGGTTGGTATTTGTTTCTCACGGAGCCAATCAATGATATTCTTTTTTCTCCATGCTGCCGTTGGATTTTTTTCTAATTTTCTGCAGTGATAGGAAGCACTATCAAGAACAATCACTGACTGCAGTAGATTCGGAAGCAATTTCTTAATAAACCGATCCTCGTATGTGCCTGAATCCGTCTCATGATGAACATGAGCAGTGCTTTTCTTGCAGAGAAATATATATTCAGCACTAATGAAAAACGAGGTCCAAGCGCGGTTGGGGATTTCAAACCTGTACTTAATCCTTGGATAAAAGCTTGTCGACTATTTTCAATTGTATTGTCTGTCCAAGTTTTATTTACTGCATGCTCTGTATTCACCCATGATTCATCAGTATATATTATAGTTAGACCTGAAATAATTAAAGTTACGGGAATATGAAATAGCAAGACTAAATTGTACCTTCTTCTCTAAATTTCTTGATCTCTCGTAAGTATTTGTTCCTCCTCCTAATAATGTCATCTCGTTCGATGAGTATACTGTTACGTCTTAATTCGAAACCCATACCGTGTAACAATCTATTTAAAGTT
The DNA here is from genome assembly GCA_031763485.1 of Osmoderma eremita. Taxonomy (NCBI): domain Eukaryota; kingdom Metazoa; phylum Arthropoda; class Insecta; order Coleoptera; family Scarabaeidae; genus Osmoderma; species Osmoderma eremita. The sequence continues at coordinate 10,618 of JARFOC010098846.1, read as the reverse complement.
GCTCGGCTGAAGTTAGGAAGATAATCATAAGCATTGACAGCAGCAAAAATTGCATTTAATGTAGGTGGCAAATTCTGTATAAAAAAACTATGCACTTTACGTCGAATAGGTGCTTGCGTGTTCTCATCATATCTTTGTAATCGGCCATTTAGTTGTATGCCTTTCCTTTTCTTGGGTGTTTCTTTTTGACTTGATAATGAACTAGTTTGTTGCTCCTGCTTTATATTATATATTGTACGCTCCGAGCAACCCAGAGCATTCATTACTTGCTTCTTGAACGGCAGCACTCCCATTCATTCATTCATTCATCTGCTAATTTCTGTCCAATACACTTTAGGAGTTTCTTCTGTAGTGTCTTTATATACATTTTAAATGCAATCGAAGAAAGACTAATAGCTCTATAGTTCTCACATATTGTTTACTCTCCTTTTTTATGTATTGTAATTATTATATTATTTTTCCAATTCTCCGGTATTCGTTCTTCCTTCAATGTTTTTTTTTGAATATGTCCACCAACGATTCTCTCCCTGTCGGCCCATGAATTTGATCATCAGTCGCTTTCATAAAGACAAATTGCCATAGAAAGTATAATGATGTATTTTGTACAACTACTGAATATCTTATTTGCTAGAATCTTTCTGAAATTTCTTCATGAAATTTTATAAAACTATGTCTGGTAGAAGATTTTGTTTTGGCTTTAGATTTGGTAGGTTCCTTATCTGTAGTTTACCCAAACATGCTTATGACTCACCATGTTGTATTTCATATTCTGAAGTCTTTGAAACCAATGTTTATTTTTTCACCTGCACTAATTAAGAGTCAGTGGATACAAGCACAGATATTCTTCAGCTATGATTCTTCGAAATAGCCAAATTTGTAAGGAAATCAAACTTATATTGTACATAATCCTAAATATCATTCGCAAGAATTGTGGGCTCAGAAATTGCATTTCTGTGGTAAGCAAATACTTTCTACGATTAAGCAAAATCAGTTAGTTCCTTCAATTAATGGTTGTAAGAAACATGTCCGTAATCCATCTTGTGACGAGTGTTATGCCGCGCTGATGTGCTTTTAAGATAAAAGCGTCTTGTTCAACTCATAGGCAATGCTAATATGCAGATAAAAACGAAGCTAGTAACAAAAATAGATGGCAATAATTTTTTTTATTATTAAACTTTTTTTTTGTAATCGGAAATACATATTCTATAAGCGAATTTGATTTGATGTAGAACTACAGTCCGTTCGTAGAAGGCAGGACAGTATCTTATGGGACTATTTGTCACTCTTTCTGGTTGCAAAATTAATCACAATTTGAATAGAGTGAAATTAGCTATATAATTGAACCATCTTGTGTCTTGTTTATCGCATCATTATCCTTTGTCTTTATCAGCTCATTTCTATCGTATTATGTTCTATATTTCAGAATTTCTTACGATCTAATGACTTAATATTTAATAATAGTTTATTCATACATAAGATACATTAAGCATATTACATACATATGTTGACAGTTTTGTGGGTCATGTGAACAACAAAGTTACATCTGCATGTCACCTAAGTAAACATTAAAATGCAGAATTCCCCATGATAACTCTATGTATTTCAGTAAGTTATTATTATAACAAAATCGGCTTCAGCAATACCTAAAGTATTTTTTTTAACATTACGGAATAGAAAGCAAGTTATATAAATCTACTATATTTTATATTCTGATTAAATTTTAATCATGTATCTATGCCGACAAGATGCGTCTTCATATATGTAATCTTCTAAGGCGTGAATGCTATATAGTGCGCCTAAAGTAATACACGATAAAATGGAGTGGTAAGGTTGTACATCATTTAGGAATTTCACCCCAGTTACGTCGAAGATCCTGTGTCCAGGTTCTTCCCAATTTTTTGTTCGCGATATACTAAAATCTAGTCCGTTAATTTTTAACTTTGCCTAATCATTTAAAATCATTTGTATAACGGGTGTTTAATATAATGTGATACAGCGATGTCACGGGAAACAACATAATATATACAACAACATTTACATTTTAAAGGCTATCGTTTCGTGATATTTATATTTCTTTTTATTTCAGGTAAGTCAACAACAGACGAATGATCGTTACGTTTTGCGCTTTTCTAAAGTAAGTGATAGCAATAGTTTTTTTTTATTTACATAAATAATTATAATAATACAACCCAAATTCTGAATGCAAAATGTATGCTATTGCATACTTCATAAACTCTACTTTTGGGTTTTACGACTTCGTTCATATTATTGCTCACTTTCACGAGTCGCTTTCCCATTATCGGCAATAACCCATATTGTATGAAATTTGCCTAATAATATCGCATTACGTAAATGAGAATCATCCCAATTCAGCGACCCAAATATCCCATCGGAGTTGACTTTATTTCCATTGTAACAGCCAGAATTATCATACCGAAACACATCGCGTATTATAAAGTATATTCGCGACGACTTTATGTATTTTATTATAACCAAACGATTTCGGAAGCTGTAAACCGCAATAACGGAAAGCCATTTGCTGCCCTTTCTACATACGTACAAATATACACTTGGAACAACAAGAAACTTCCATATCGTGACTGGAAACCTTTCGATTGCTCTCCTTGTTTGTATAATAGCAATAGAATATAATAGCAGCGTAATAGTGGGACGTAATGTTAAATTCTCGATCATCCAGGGTGGAATATACACGCACAGAAGCAATTCAACGTGAATAGCGTTTGTATGTGTGTTCGTCGAACGTAAAGTTCAAGTGAGACGTAACAATAGTATTCGAGCTTCGCTATGGCGTTCGTAGTGGTTAATACTAATACTAACTGCGTATGGACGCGAAGCGGTATACTTATTGGTAATGCTTTATTTATTTAGTAAATAGGGTAGGTACCAAACAAATTTTGCGCGATTAAAAATCACAAGTCTCTTTTGATTAAAAAAAATTCAATATCAAACCTTCAAGTACGTATTTTTGAAATGGAAAGCATTATAACTTTCTGTGCTGATACCCTTTCAGTTATTACCTTTATTGTTGTCGCAATAAAAGGTAGATTATCCCAATTTTCCTGACGTTCTCCTTGGAAAACAGTCCCACTTTAATAGTCCGCAAGCAGATACGATACTTTGTACATTTTTGAAACCAAATGGTGAAATTCATATGGAAAAGTCGCACTGGTTGCCTGTTCACTGAGGTTTTTTTTCTGTTTTTGCATCTATTTTGTTTTCTCTCTATATTAATGATATTATTTTATTTTCATTGCAAGTATATTTAGCCATTTACGCGATATTTGAGTACTAGTCACTCATCAAACAAGTACAGGCCTTAGAGGTAGCTCAGAATCTTGTTCATTGAGGAATTTTTCAGGTCAACTAGGGAAGTAATTTCCTTCCCCAAAAATGGAGCACCTAATTGCCTAATGGCCGAATGACAGTGGCACATAACGTACAGAAGCCATGTTAAAGAATGGCAGAAATCATAATAGGAGTAATTCATAATTCATGTGTCTTGTAACAAATATTTTAGTTTATCTTTACGATGTAAGTAAAAAATACATTTATGAGAGAAATGTTAATGAGGTAATATTCATATTTCGTAGCTTAAAAAGTATGTTAAAATAAGTAAATAAACCGACTAAAATGTCAAATAAACAAGAAAATCCCGTGTTTTTAACTTTGTAAAGGTAAATTTCTATGATAGAAGTGTATTTTAACTTATTTTTAGGGTAACAGTTCGTTTACCTCAAATTTCGGGTGATATTCTACGATTTTTGAGGTATAATGACAGATTTCAGAGGTAAAATTACCCCAATTTTTTTACAGTCCAGAGATACGTCGAGAACATATTAAGATCCTAGCGAATAAGTTATCGTAAGCTTTGAGTAAGTGGTTTTCGGAATAAGTAAACTGCCTTTGAGGTTAGAATAGCTAAATATATGACCTTCCATGCTTGTCAAATGATGTGTAGTCTCTTAAGTTGCAAATAAATGTTCCCGACTGAAAAATAACCGGTACGTTCCGATTCTATCAAACTTCTGGGTGTAATGGTAAAATCAACTTTACTCTGGGGATTACTGTAACATCTTAGCCAAGATATTACTATACCATGTAATATCTTGGCTACGCGTTTCAGTATCTGCGATATATAGAATAAGCATAACATGGCAATCAATACAAACAGTCATAACTATACTTGACACGGCGAACAGATGCAGTGCTGGCAATAGATATATCCATTGCCGGCACTGCATCTGTTCGCCGCGTCAAGTATAGAGTTAATCAATTTGCGCCAACAGCCAGTGGCGGGCGCATAAAAATTTCCATAATAAAATAAAATCAATAGTCAGAAATAAATTATAATGTGTACTCCAGCACTTACCGTGAAATCACAAAGTGAATAACATCTGTTAAATCGCATTTCTGCTATAAATTATATAACGTTGTCTAACATTGGTTGTTTTGGCGACGTAGACAACATCTTTAAACAAACATAGAACCACGAAAGTGTATGTTCGGCAGCGTACAGGTATACACAACAGATCTCGTTGAGACTCGTAGTTATACTGAAGGCTGTATCGAAACTACGCCACTGGCGCTACTCTACTCATAACTATACTATAATACTAGAATACGAAATGATTTGCATGTACCTGTTTCCAGTATGGCTATAACCAGTATGAGTATGTACTGACAAATTAGGTAAAAAGACATAAAGACAAAATCGGGAATGTATGTAGTTACGTCAGATTTGTTTGTGACGTATGCAGCGTCTGTAACAAATTCATTTTGATTCATTACACCAACCGTGATTGCAACGAACTGTACGAAATGGCAGTTGTCAAAATTTTCAGGTTATTAACAAAGTCTTCATAAATGTATTACTTCATTTGTAAATATAAAACATTATGGAAGTGAATAGGCTGAGCTTATTATGAAATACATGTATTCTTTTATAAAAATAATGTATCATACTAACAGTACCTATACTTCTTATATCGAAAACCATCTATTTTTAAATCAAAATAAGTAGAAAATGCGGAAGCAAAAAAGATGAAACTGTTTATTTCTATAGCAAAGTGAACAGAAAAATATATGTAGGTACTGACAAACATACTTTTTATATAACATATGCAAAACTTAATATAAAGTAAATTAATTAAAAAGATGTCAATATAGAAAGAAAAAAGCACTTAGTACAATTTAAAAATATTTAAGCTATGTCTTCACTTTCGCCTCTGACCCACAAATAAACGCCATAAACATTGATTGTTTGATAGTGGCGTTCTAAGAACAGGATTGTTCTCGGGGTGCTACGCTTGACATTACATTTTTCCTTTGTGGTTTTCTGCTGAAGATGGCAACTTAGTTGCCGAAATGCGTATTCAGAGTTCTTTACTCAACAGGATGGTACGAGGTATTTTTTTACTTAAATTTATTTTAAGCCACCGTATCCTATACCTAACCTACAAGAACTAAGTCGTTTACATCTTGAATTGTATCCTACAAAAAAAATTTAAGAATTTGTATACATACTTCTTTTACATCCGTAAACTTACCATAACCTAAACGAATTGCTTCACTATAATTATGAAGATAACTGATTTAAGCGTAATAATGCCACTATCGGCGCATGGTTTATTGCTGGAATCACCACACTAGCAAAAGCAATGAAAGGGGTACAAGCATTAAAGACGGACTCGAGTTTCTGCCTACCAGGCGTCATCAGCGTCTCTCCGAATGCTAAACTCACTTTCATCGCTAATGCGTCGCGAAGTCATTGCGAAATACCCCCATCTAGGGGACACCGGTCCAACATACAATTAAACCTATTAATGGTGATTCCAGCAATAAACCATGCGTCCATAATGGCATTTTTACGGTTAACTATTTTTGGCATTTTTGATGTTTCTTATAACTGATTTAGCACAAGAAATGCCAGAATTCAATAAAAATAAGCGCCGAAAACTAAAGAAAGCCCAAATACTGACTAGAAAAAATATGTCAAATGTCAAGGGAGAATTATCACGCTTGCGTAGGTATACGCTTGCTTCCGATTTCTGGGATATTACGCTGTCTTTACCGATCGATTAATGACGTAACTACAAACATTCGTGATTTTTTCTGTATAATAAAAGATATACAAGCTTTGCCTATGACACAAATGCGAATGTAGAACGTTGAGCAGCATTTACCTAAATTATCGCGAACATTATAGAATATACTACGAATTCTGTTCGCGTAACTGTACATGTAAGATAAAATAAATCGTCTAGCTAACGCAGATGAGTCACCAAGCGAGATGCTACATTCTGCACGACACTAACGCAAAGAAATATTTGTTTTGCAATAACGACAAACGCCTTTGCGCGTCCTTATTATACGCTGGCTATATCTTTCCTCCGTTTTATTATTAATATTCAGCACGGCGGAGTTTCTCATATCTCACCGGGAAAACTGGCGCATCGACGCTACGGCGTGTAACAAGTTTCGAAACCGGCAGATCTAATTCTCGAAATTAAACATGGTACAGGTAAGCCGTGCCGAAATTAAACTAGGAGAGGGTGAGGCAGAGAACCGAGGCGAACGGAAACCTCTCCTGCGAGCAGGAGAGACGTTGGCAAATATTTAAACTGTGAAATGGAAACTAAGAGTCGTTTTGGGTGGTTCTCCGCGTTGGGTAACAATTACCTGGTGAGAGCGAGGTGGACCAGGGAGGCGTTTTCCTTTCGTTAATATTCGTCATGTCCTGTTTCCGGATACACATTCATCAAAGGGGGTTTAATTTATGTTTGTTTGAAACTGATGGTGTAAAATGTAGAAATCTTTGTAGGAGTATAAAGAAGCAATTTCAATGTTTAATTAAATTAATTACATTAATATAGATGTACAGAAATAGGAGCGGTAATATGGAATGAGAGAATTGATTGTACACACACAGAGAGAGAGAGCACAAATCCCGAAAACCACGTGAGTGAAAATGTCGACCACTTAAATTATCTCAGTTGGACACACTGCTTGTGTTACTAGATGACATGTAAAAACTATATGTAAGCTGATATCCACGCTAAGGGTACTATTATTGCCAACCCATACTGCAAACTAACAAAATCAACCTTAAAACAAAAAATACTAAATTGACACGGTACCTGATGACATTCCTAGCATCCTGGTGTCAACTTTCTTATCTATCTCTATAATCCTCATCTATTAAGTCTCTGCTCATCATCACTTGATCTATTTCCTCTCTCCAGAATCTTCTTAGTCTTCATCTTTTAATGTAGGATCCAATCCCAAATCATTTTTGGCCATTTGCCTTCTCTCCTACCATATAGATGTCCATATCACCTTAAGCGTTTTTCTTTAATTGCATCTATACTGGTCTAAACAACGCATACTCCACATAATTGATAATTGATTAGAACCAGTTAATATACCAGTTAACCTTTTTAAACAAAGGACCTAATACAGAGGTGTGTTTTCATATGTTTTAAAGCGATCGTCGCTGGAAGGTCTAGCTCTACAAGCATCTACACGCTTCAGGATCACTATCTGAAAGTTTACAGCTGTGATTAGAATAGTGGAGATGTGCAATTTTAATTGTCGTCTATGGACACGCACCCCGATCTCCCAGATATGGAGGGCCATAGATCAATTGGGAAGTGGAAGAACACAACAAAGTGTTACTGAAGACGTTGAAGTGGACCAAAGCGTAATTGACTTTGGGCTTTGGAAATGATTTTTGAAACTGAAAATTGACGAAGACATGGTCAAGATCGGTCAACATCAATACACCAAGAGACGATTATATCTCTCTCAACAGGCACGTAGAAATTGTACTCTTAACTGTTTGAGTCCCAAGCAGCGCGATCGCGCTGTTGAGATTTCTATGTCGAGAAAACCTAGCACATTTCGAACATACGCGACAACTGACGGTGCGTTACCGATTGTCGAAGTCACGCGCTCAGATTTACTGAGGCAAGTACATCACACAGCTCCTTTTAATGTAAATAGTACATTTTACAATAGGTTGAATAATACTATAATAATGCAATAATACATTACAAAATAAAAATGTTTATTTAACAATATTTTTGTGTTATGAACAAACAATTTAAATGAAGAGTAACAATTATAATTTGTAACATCGGTGTTTATCAAAACATATTGGATGAACTCCTTCTTTATACAGCACGCAAATTAAATGTGATCCTTTAATTGCATTTTTGGTGCTGCAAACTACGTTATCTAACAAATACAAGAAGCGATATTGCTCCTATTGGGATTCGTCGATATAAAATAAACAAAGCGCTATCGCGCCGCTTGGTATTTTTGGACATAAAATAAAATAAATCTGCTTGGGTCTTTTCGTACTCATTTAGAGAAAGCGCGGTTGCGTTGTTTGGGATTCTTCGACAGTGTTTTTTCAATACCTTCTGGGACTCAAACGGTTAATGCAACACAGCTTGGAAATGAGTTTGCTGTTACCATTAGAAAGTTAGTATCAATATTTGTGTTCCTCACACTGAAGAGCATAAAATAGCCCGTAGAATGTGCCGTAATGAACATGTTAATTGGAACTATAATGAATGGGGGCGAGTATTATTTCGGAATGAATTCAGATTCACGTGGCAATCAGATTCCCCAGGTGGCAATCGAATAGAATACGCTTGATGAGTAATAATCAAGAATTAAAACAAATAAATGTCTGGGAGGAATGGAATATAATTCACAAAAAAAATTTCAACACTGAGGCAATCAAGATGGTAAGCGTTTCTCTACTTTGTGTAAGAATTATTGCAAAAAATGGGGCCCAATGATTTTTCCGGCTTCTGTGCCGTAGCTGTCCACTCCACGAGGGTCTAAAGGTTGTTGATTGTATCAATTTCGGATTTTCACGTTGAACGGTTGACTAACTTGGCACATGACTGATTCCAGAAGAAAAAAACAGGCAGCTTTCTTCTTATTATTTAGACAAACTGTTTTAATAACTGCAACAAGTTGTTGGGGCGTTAGATACTTCAAAACAAATTGCTATCGACCACACTTACACATACGTTCGAACCCCAAATGACGACCAATAAAAATCGACCTGGAACTTAATATTCACGCTGTTAGGTACAGCGGTTGTTGCACATAGTAACCTTGCTATTCTGTAAGACTGCATTGTAGCTGTTCGCATGTGTGCCATTCCTCTACGAATTTCTTAACAACGTCCTCCATCATACGTTATTTTTACTCCTAAAAATTTGAAACATTGATATTTAGTTAAAGAACCAACTATTCCGCTATAATAAATTCATAACAAGAATTTATTTTTTACTTTATACCGAGGATTTATTCAATTTTCAACTCCCTGGAGAAAACACGGCCATTTCACCTTTTCAAAGGAAGGGCACTTAAAATAAATCGTCGAGAAACTGTGGAACGAGGAAAAACCAGGCATACCTAGTGTAAGCATGTAGTAAGAAAAAGTATGAGAGTAGAAGTGCAGCGTGGCATACTTTTTAAATTTATGTGAATTTATTGGACCGACGAAGAATGCGTTTTAAATCTTTACCTAGACGTTTCTCGCGGATAATTTATGGTCCCCTCAGGAACGCTTACCCTGGCGGAATATTGCCGTATTCCACATTAAATGATTTACGTTCTGGCATTTCCATACGAATAGCTGGAGAAGAAGCTAAGGAAGGCTGCCGCATGTACATACTTGGAGGTGCTGATGGAATGCTGTTAGCCGAGTTTTACTCATTGTTAGTTATTGGTTGTCATAGTTTTCGATATAATAGAAACAGATCGGAATCTAATTGATGCTGTGATTTATGTTTTGGAAATTGCAAAAGTAGGTTACTTATGTGCCGAGGAAGCGAATAGTCAATAATGGAAATTTACGGATGATTCCTTTGCAGAAATATAAATAGCTTTGGCACAATGTTGATAAATTTTTCGTGTTGCGTTTGTGTTAATTCGTGGAACATTAAGGCTAGTTTTTCAAGAGTACAATCAACCACCTAGTTCTCTTTGAGCAAGCATTCAGTCTTACTTCTTCTTATTTCACTTTATTGAAATGTGACGAGTATTACTTCGACTCTACTGACAATGGAACACTGGCAACTGTCAAATTCAGAGTTAAAGGAAGCTTGGCAGAGTCTAAAAGTACTTCCTTTTGTTGTTCCTACACATAAATTCGCTTTCGCGGAACTATATAAAATGTATTTTGCGCTTCTCGACAGCGCTCTTATATCAGCAATTTTGAATCTACCACATTTCAGGAATTCCTATCATTGACGCGCAATCTACCACTGCCTCATGTTTCGTCGAGCGCACAAACTTAAACAACTCAAACGGGCGATATGAGCCGTATGTACAGTGTCGCACATAAGTTAAGCAACTGCACCCTCGTATAGAACTTATTCATAATATTACAAATGATATGGATGAGACTTCGCTTCCAATCAATAAAAAAATAGATTATTAATCATTTCGGTTTGAATTAGTATTACTTATGTGTGAAATAATAAAATACGAACGCGATAAAATATGCCTAACATCAAGTAATCATTTATAATGTAATTCGTAAACAAAGGTTGAGGAATCTGGTAACTAAATA
>JARFOC010098835.1:0-12734 GCA_031763485.1 Osmoderma eremita | reverse complement strand
TGTTGGATAACATAGTTGACGATATAGTGGATGAATTGATTATTACTGCAAACACAGGATCATCATCCGACCTATCAACGGAATCTGATTTTTAATAATTTTTAATAATTTAATGACTTTAAAATATGCGTTTATTCCTTTATATTCCCTTACATAATTACACCACTTCTATATAATCCTCAAACACTGCTACGTAATAACAAAAGAAACAAAAGATTGTAACGATACAATTTCCGAATCTCCATTACTCGTGCAAATGCTAGCGTAACTAACGGATAGCTAGCGAGTATCGCCATTCTCAGTTTGCCCAGATCTGATTCGATCTGCAGTTACACCCAGTCCAGTGGCTAAGCGTGGTACACTTACGGATAAATCGAACCGTATTCACATCTTCGTTTAGGGGCGTATGTTTTATGTGTTCGGTTAGATCGTGTAAGGTAAATGAACACATCTCGTTTATCCCTTCAACGAAGAGTGTTGTTGAAGACAGATGTACTACGTGAACTTATCAAATCCCTGGTCATTGACGAATAATCAGTTTGGGTGCCGACCTGCGCAATATTAATAAGGTATTTGTTGTAAATGTATTTAAATTATGAATTTATTTATGGTGATGAAAGTCGTCTAAACATGGCTTGACGGTAAAAAAATTTTGGCATTAGGAACAACAAATAAATGGAAAAGTGTCACAGTGGTAGCAAGAGGGGAGGGAGGCGGGGATATGGAACATCTTTGCAAAATTCGTGGGATGTTCAAAGCGCCTAGGTCCATTATCTTTATAACCACTCTTATACCAGGCATATGCCAGCCAGCCAGGAATATGCTGCTGTAGTATGGTATCCGATATATACATACCAATGCCTTGAGATAGAGAGAGTGCAAAAGAGATTTTTGAAATACCTTTCTTTCAAGATAACCGGCACTTATCCTTCACGTGGAGCGGATTACGATGGCTTGTTACATATCCATAACATGGATTCTCTAGCTTGTAGGAGAGACGTCTCTAGCGCCAATTTCTTAATTAAACTAGTCAATAATAAAATTGTCTCTTCGTTTTTGCTTGGTCAGGTCGATTTTTTTGTTCCTAGAGCTGGCGAACGACACTCAAACACATTCCTGATTCCCAAGGCGAAAACTAACGCTCTTGTAAAAGCACCATTAACGCATATGACTAGGAACGCTAATAAGCTTTTTGAGGACCCGTTTGCAATAATTCGCCACTAACTCTATTGTCAGAGTGCTCACATGTATAATTTCGTTTTATTTGCTCTTTGTAAGAACTTGTTATCTCATTTCCTATCTCTTTGTGTGTGTTATTTATGTATACATATGGCCTAATCAGCAGGGCAATAGCACTACGAGATCTATAGAAGAGAACTGCGGAAAATGTGGTATAATCCACCACGACAATAAGTTTAAAAGAGTTCAGCAATGAACAGCTACAATTCCTACGGGAATGTAAAGTTTTCATATATATATTGCCTAATCTAATTATTTTATTGTATATTATCCTGTAAATAGATTTTTTTAAAATCTGTTGGGCCTGGATTGTCAGTACTTGGAAACCTTTGCAGGGGGGATTTCTTTTTTAAAAACAAAAATAATGATTAATTAATGAACCAATTGTCGAATAAGTCAGTTGTTAGTTTACCAGAAGATGACGCACCAATAACAACGTTTGCACGTGAAATACAGTTTATTGTAATCGGGGCCAAACTTGCTACCAGGTTTTTTTAATACTAAAGTAATGGAGTGACAAGTTAACCAGAAGAAACCTAGGTTTCTAACGCCTTGTCTGCATTATATACCTTCTCGGGGGCCATAATTCTGGGTTAGTGGTTTAACTTCATTAGCAATTTGTCTGCCTCTACACAATGTACCCGTTTGGTAGGATTCTGTTTATTCCCATTTACACTATAAACATTTGCATCTGACACCATATCGATTCGCGATTAAAATCATCCCTGTTCGATCTTCCTTCACCTCTGTCTTCCTAAAATTTCCATTCTTCTCCTTAGACGATTTCCCATCTTTTTGTGCTTCAGCTTTTATAGATTCTGGCTTGACATTTTATTTTTTTTTTGTATTTTTCTCCGTCTAGTAATGCAACAATTACTTAGTTACTAAGACGATCTTTACATGGTAACATCATACTCCTGTTATTTATATGGACCATACTTGTCGCGTTATGCGGCCTTGTGGTGTGGAAACACAAAAGTGCGCCTGCACCCTTCACATCACAGCAACTGCAAACAGGCATCTCTTCTCCTTTGGCGGCAACATCTCGTCAAGTAACTGCCCTTGCGCTTCTTTGATCGCCTGGTTTCTTGTATGAATCAATTAATTTCTGAAAATCTTCCAAACCCCTATTTGTATTGTATGGTGTATTGTATGCGTTGTATGGAGTAACATGAGTTACTCCCATTAACTGCCACAGGCTGGATTATTATTTATTTCCTCAAGGTGTGGATTCCTACATTACTCTCAGAGGTCAGACATTTTTACTATATCAAACGCGTGCTATCAAAAAGGTAATAGCCAAGAACGCGTATGCCGCACACAAAGGTAATAATAAAGAATTAATAAGAAAACCTGTTTACTTATACGCATAATTTACAAAATGGCAACATTCTAGCGCCATTTGCATCTAATCTGCAAGCTTATAGATCGACCTTCAGCAGCCTTAGTTCATCCACTAAATCACCTTGCATCACGTTACAAAATAGAAGGCTTCGTTTGTAAATATTATCCATGGATGTTTACAATACAAACATAAGTAAGTGCGTATCTGTGTACCAGGTTCAGATACCAACCAATCAATGTGTAGTAATAATATACACAAACCTATCAGAGGCGGCATTAAGTTCTATGTTTTATAATTAACTCTATATCCGCCGAGCGGCGCCTCTGTTTGGTTATATTAATTATCTCGGGGTGCGCTCTGAGTGCACGGCCCCGTGCATACACTATTCAATTTCCCCATGTTGTTACTGGCCAGACATATTCGATGCAATATACGCCGAACCAAACTTCCGTCCTGGGTTAGGATCGCTGGACTCCGTAGCGGTCGGTTCTATTCTCTCCGATCGGATTTGTATCCAATTTTAACTTTCAGCAAATGAACCAATGAGTGTTATGTTATGAGAGATTTGAATCACAGGGATTTGATTGCTGAGGAAATATTTCTGTAGATTTTTCCATATTTCTTTATTATAGTATAGTTGTGGTAACTTTTACGATGATCCTCAAGCAGTTTCAATATTTCCTCCTTCTACATATTTAATCCCATTCCAAACTATGCTTACCAGCAAGTATAACACCTTCTTTAGCTCTTTATTTCAATTAAGGCTAAACGCAACCATGCGATTTGAATTTTAAACTTACTGTTATGATTAAAAGTTCTGAAGTAGCTTATTGCTTGAAGAAATATCCTGTGACGAGTGATTTCATAACAATGGTAATTGTTACAACACTCATGCCTGCTCATTACAAGACTATTCATGCAAGTGTCCATTAGTTAAGATCGTATTTCTTTTATGGAAACAGTAACTATTCGACTTTATTAAGACTGCATTTAACCATTTGCCAGAGCTCTTGCAAAATATTTTCTTTAGCGAAATGAGCTGTAATATATTGATAGCAAGATAGTTTTCGTCCGCCTAAATTTGGAATTGTCCGTGGACCATATAGAACACCGTCAAAATCTAATAAATTGGAAGTATCTGATTGGTTGGTTGGCCTGTGAGGTTTGAGAATATGACTATAACGGGACTTATTTTCTCTGTGGGATTACGCCAAACAATTAGTTCGCCGTACAGTTTCGGTATATTTAGGTGAGTTAAAGGATTAACATGTTACAGAACTGTATACTGTCTGCTAAAAGAGTTGTCAAGTTTTAATACAAACACATAATTTAGATCATATTGGAGATAATAGATTTTGTAGAAGGAAATTTTGAAAAGCATTCTTCTTATAAATCATGAAAATAGAAATGTGCATTTATAATAAACATGCAGGTACATTCAAAATAAAATCAAAAATAGCTGTAATTATGCTGAGAGTGATAGCCCTACTTGCTCAGTGCACTTTGTTTTGGTTTTAATTTAGATATGTATAAAATCTATTTAGCCACTAGCCATGAAAAGAACGCGCTGTCATGACATTAGCTTACTATCAAATTGAACTATCTACTTGAAGGTTCCTCTTCAAGTAGAAAAAGGAAACAAATACGGATTTGTGAACCTTAGACCTGTCTGGTCCTTAAGAAGTGTATAATGACCATTTTGCTTAGTTTTAAGAATTTCCCAGGCTTCTAATAGATTGAGTTTACGACCTTTGCCCGCATTATCTAAAATGTCATTACCTCCGAAACAATACTTTGACAAGAGGTGATTATCCAACCTGGAATCCGTTTTATTTAAACTAAGTGATCTAACATGTTCATTAATATGTATATTTATCAATTTAGGATCAGTATAACCAATATAACCCCATCACAATCATAAACAATGCAGTCTGTATGTACCTGATTTAAAATAAACATCAGTTCTATATTTTTGTCCAAAAATTTGATACTACTATTTTCTTCTATTTCTAAAGTAAAATTTATATTTGGGTTGATAGAGTTGATGCAATTAAAAAAAGTTTGTAACTGTCTTGACGTGCCAGTGAAAGACGTCAAGATATCATCGAGATAATAATACCAAAAACGTGAGATATTTTTTATATACGATGATAGCATTTCCTCTGTACAGAGTTGACATTTATTTCTTCTAAACTAATTTTAATCAAATCTAGACAGTCCTGAAAGTCCGAGATCATACCAGATACATACAAAGACTGCATTTAACTTTTCAGCTAGTTGTTTAGGTAGCCAAGACGTGAACGAAACAACCGGTCCAATTGGGGCTTTATCTTTATGAATCTTCTTTCTCTTCACCTCTTTACAAAGTCACCGCTCGGCCACTAAAATTTGGAACACGCTATCTAAACCGAACTAGTTGAGGTCATCATCGGAAAAAATTCATATCGCTTACGCAAAAGGTACCAATCTCCATTTAACACGCATACATTTCCCTTTCGACACCGTAAGCCATAATATTTTCGCAATCCCGTTAAAAGTCTGTATGTCTCTCGTCCATAAACGTCTGGCGCGGTTATTTCTATAAGCGATCAGCCGTGAAATGTGATGGCGATAAATTAAAGTCCCGAATCAAATCTGACCCGGATTTATTCGTGAATCCGTCCCCTTTTAAAATAGCCTTCCGATAAAAATAATATTTAAAGACTGGAGGAGTTGGAGTGGAAAAATTGTTTCAGAATAAACATCTTTCGGTCTGTATTACCTTAATAAAATCCCGAATATTTATTTAAAATCGAGACAGACATAATCGATTTAATGCTAAGAGTATGATGGTAGGTGGTGCTTAAACTCTTGAGGCTATTTATTATCAAAAAATAGATGGTTTTAGGAGCACGTGGATAGTGGAAATATTATTCCAAGGTGAGTCCAAAGGTGTACGGTCATTGTTAAGATCATTTAAGCTAATGACTCTAATGGTGGATTCGAGTAAGTTTCAAAAATATAAATTAACTTTTTACTAAGAATGTCCAGAAGTTATTTTTTGTTAGTAGAGATTTTGGACAAGATCTTTTACGACATCTTTATATCAACCGATGTTTTTTAAAACATAAAACAATGTCGTTTCCATTTTAAGGGGAAAACGATCATTTGGGTGTTTATGAAACAAAAAAACTGGTTTAAAATCGTCTGCATAATTATGTATCTAAACGTAGATTGCTTCAAAAAAAACAGACGGCGCCTTAAAAAGTCTGATACTACAACAGATTTCTCAGACGGAATAAGGGATGAAAAGAAAGGGACGAAGATGGTGGGCAATCGAAGACTGAAGTTATTAAATTAGCATTTCCACAAGTGGGGTGCGGTAATTGTAAAGCCGTGCCGTTATGGCTCAAATCTCCTCCTAATACGCCAAGGAATTGGCTTAAGTAATTGGTTTTAATGAATGCGCGGAATAAATTACCAAATAATGGCAAAAGAAAAAAAGTCCAAAATCGACATTTATGTCAGATATGAGCTTGGTTTGTAAGCATTCGTTAGGGTAATTTGTTTAACTGTAGAAATAGAAGGATGAAAATAGAGTTTTTTAAAACTAGAATCATTGAAGAGCTATATGATTTATTCGTTGATTCGGATTCAAACTCGATTAATATAGAAAGAACATTATATAGAAAGTGAGCTCATCCTAGCTTAATATACAAAAAAGTATAAAGAAATGTAAAATAGGTAGACTTTTATACAGTGCAAGTCTCACATAAAAAGTGCCCAAAATGAAAAAAATCTAACGTACAATATATACACTAAGAGTCAATTAATGGAGTAGTGCCAAGTAGGATATCAAACTTCACATATTACTGCTAATAAGCGGGAGATATGGATATATCAAGAATGTAGAGGAAAACTGGTTAACACATAGCTTAGGAAGACGCACAGTGGGGCAACTTTCACAAAACCTGGCCAAAGCTCCAGACTTCATTTCTGGTACTTAAACTTTTATAGAAATCTCACAAATGTTCTAGAACTAGCAAAACATTGCTGAAACAATGAAACATGGAAGTACTGAATCACATACTACATGCTATGAACTTCCATATAACATGCATATTATATGTGTTTTTGTTTAAATACAAAATCAATGTTCGTATTTAATATATTAAACGTATTCACTTAATAAATAAAACGCAAATAGGTATACTTTCTTTCAAGATATAATGTACAAATTAATAATAATTTCGATTGGTAAACTACAGGGATAAACATAAATTTTAACTAGGTATCTAACAAAGGACACTGGTATTATCAGTAGATGAGTCACCTGCTGGAGGTGATAATAACTCTAAAACGGCAGGAAGAAATGATTCTTTACAGTAATTTCCGTAGAGAAGATATAACGGGGTCTGAATTTAACAGAAATCTATTGGAGACCTCTTCCAATGCTTTCTCCCGTGAGCATTTCCCTGGGAATTTTCTTTATTTCCTTGTTTAAAGCTTCTTGGGCCTCCTCTGAAAGTTGACCAATAGGCGGAAGCTATTACATCAAAGCCGTGCATAAAGATTTTGTGTAAGATGGATGGCATGCTATACCATGGATATCTCTCCACAAATATTCTTGTTGTGCCCACTGCGTATGTTTCAAATTTCTCTTTGTGAATATTGAAACCACTTGATACGGTTCGCAAAATTACATGAAATCCTTCAATTATACTTAGATCGATGCCAGTAATTCTAGACGACAGCATTTAAAAAAAAAATCGACGGGCGGTATTGCCAAAACCTGCTTTAGGCTGATCCACTCAGAGACCCATTGTGGATTTAAAATCATTTTATATCCTCTTCTTATTTTACTGGTCTTGTCCAAACTTTTAGTACCAAAAGGAGATCTATATGTGCTGTTTGATTCTTTTTATGTGGTTGGCTGCCCACCCCTGGCGTGTGTGTGGGCTCGACATATTTTCAAAATTGTTAAAACAGTATACAGGGCGAGTCAAAACTCAAATACATTATTTTTTAAATTATTCACCTTGTATTTTATATTGTCTACAATTTCGTAAATAACTTTTCTTGATATATTATATGACAACGGATATATCGAGCCACCACACCAAGCGTCTGCCTGTATAGCTTTTATAAGTATACAGTCTGTCCCAAAAAAATTTATACAAATGGGGAAAAAGTTTATCTTACATTTCACAGAAAAAAAATATTCTTGATAAAAAGCTCTGCATGACTTGTAGATCCATAATTAAGTACAAAATTTTTAAAACAGTGGCTGCAATACAGGGAAATTCAAAATCATGATTTGGAGTGAGGGTAAAATACGTTCAAACTGTAGTGGAGAGCAAAACGTTCATTGAAATTGTTATTAAGTAGCAAAAAATTATGCCCACTTGTAGATTAAAATTATTTATTAAGATATTTCAATAAACACGTCAGCAATTGTTAGATTAGTGCGCAGTACGAAACATCGTAAGATCCCGTGCATAATAAGCGCCTGATTTTGTTTTATACACACGTTCTTGATAGAGTGCCTTGGAATATCTAATAACTGTCAACAAATGCCAAATGTTACATCAGTGTGTGTTTGCAATAATTAGAGAAATGCCAGTAAAACTGAGTATTGACGATAAAAATTGATATTGAAACTGATGTGATGCTATCGGTCGTGGAAAATCCAAAACATTCACTTCAAAAAAGATCCAATTTATTAAATGTAAGTAAAAATACGGTTGCACGAGTTTTAAAGTCAAATAAATTTAAACTATACAAACCCCAATTTACCCATACTTTATAAGAAAGAGATGTTGAACAATTGATAAGGAGGTTATCGTTTATTTATCATGTCTTATTCCTTTATTCAATAAATAATCTAATTAATAATTATCTTGTAATTTTTATCTGGGAAAATCACAAATCTACAAGTGGGCATAACTTTTAATAACAATTTCAATGAACATTTTGCTCTCCACTACAGTTGGAACGTATTTTACTCTCACTCCAAATCATGATTTTGATTTTTCTTGTGTTCCAGTCAATGCTTTAAAAAGTTTGTACTTAATTATAGATCTGTAAGTCATGCAGAGCTTTTTATCAAGAATATATTTTTTTGTGAAATGTAAGATAAACTTTTTCTCCATTTGTATAAAACTTTTTGGGACACACTGTATGTATGCGTGATCGGCTGGAGCATTTCTAGGGGTGGCGTGCCCTCCTGGATATTTTTCTTTAATTTTCTGTGCGCATTTGCGATTTCAGTTAAATCCAACAGCCATTTTGAGTTAAGGCAATTACCAACAGAGAGGCAACTGTTGGAGGAAGAAGAGATAGTAGAATTTATAAAACCTCAAAGGTTAAGGTGGTACGGCCATATTAAAAAAGAAAAAAAAATGATCATGAACTAACCATTCAGAACGCCGGAGTGTTAAAAGCCTCTGCATTAGGATACAAACAACAACAACCATTTAAATCATCACTAAGTGGAAACCATTTGATAACAGACCAGAGAGGGCCCTCGAATCGAATTTTTTACAGATGACTAGAGCTACCAAGTTGGAGAATAAAAATACGCCAAAGACGAGAATGGAAACGAATAGTGGACAAAGCTAGAGCCACAAGAAAATATAGAGAGATAGTCGTCCAGAACAGGATGCCTCAGAACCAATCTTTCTGGAATACCCTCCGTAACCTAGTTTCTACTAGACAAAGTACTATTCCAGATTACTTTTTGGCTACGGTATTTTACCTCTGCACCTGTAGTTAAAGGAATTAGAGGAGTCCATCCACATGTTTGAATCAACTACATGACAGGCATGTTTAGTTTTGAAAGGCTTCTCATACATTTTTTACTAGACTTTAAACAGAAACTTTTATCATACATCTATTTGTAGCGAGTGTAATATTGGCATTAATGTAAACAAAAAGTTTCCGCTTCCTTTAATACATATATTTTTCTACCTATTAGTGAATAGATGTAAACAGAGTAAAATAACCTACTCCGTTTTCCCAGTCGGTTATTTTTAATTAGTGAAATTATTCACGTCGCTTAATGCGAAACGCTTGTTGTCAACGTCAGCTCTAGCATGAAAAGGTTTTTCCCAACTAAACGCCCCGTTTCCGATGAGGTGAATATAGTCATTTAGAATTGCACCCATCGACCAACCCTTTTACGCGGATATAATTCACTTGTCGCAGTTATTGCGGCGCTTGTGAGTACTTAAAATGTAAATGTAGGCGAAAAAAATTATGCCATTAATTAACTTATCCACTTGGTGTAATTGGATAATATGGAAATGCATCTATTTACATAGTTGAATGCTTAAAGGAACTCATTTGTTGCGGTTAATGTGAATATTATAAAAGGTTATTTTTTACATAAATCAAGTTACTTCTTGCGTTAATGTAGATTAATTATCTCAAAAATGGTATATTAGTACATAGAGTACGGAGGCGAACTTCCTAGCTATACGATACCATGATTTAGCTGGTCAACTATAAAAAGACGGGACTGATAACATACGCCCGCCTGCTATAATACTGAGATAAATATTATTGTTGAAATTACAATGCGGTGTTGTAATTCAATGAAATATTACTGCAACTGTAGTCAGAATTGGTATGGATCTCAAAATACAATGCCCAAGGGAAGTTATTATTACTATTTTATGACTATAAATTCATGTATGATGCACTTAAAGTCATTACCGCAAAAAAGAGAAAAGAGCACTTGCATTGACGTAAGTAAACAAAGTTAAAACTTACACAGGGAAAGGACAATTGATATATTTTAGGTGACTGGCACAAAAGGGAAAACATCTGACCCGTAACGAAAGATGACTAAAAAAAACTTGAACTAAATCTATAAATCGGTAATAGTTAACGTTTCAAGTTACTCGTATAAAACGTACATTATTAAGGCGTCCATATTGCTATTTTGTTGTAAATATTATTATATTCCTGCAGTATTTTCACTATTCCTTATTTTTTAAACTTGCTACAACGATTTTATAACAAAAAAGGTTGAAGGTTATCCCAATAGCCAGGTCGCTTTCTAGCTTACGGTATATTAATGTATTGATATATTGTTTTACCCTAAAAACACAACCTACCCACAAATCAATTGTCCCTATAATAGTCGCACGTATTATAGCGAAGGAATACAGGAGCTAGAAAATAACAGATGAAAAAAGAATTCTGTTGATTACTAACGCAGATACTCCGACGATAAATTTTATCTCCCGGCTCGAACACAACCAGAAGCAAAAAAGCACGGGAAATTGCTTTTTCATTCTTACCTCTCGGCCCGAGAGTTTACGTTGAAAAGAAGTGCGAATTGATATAGAAGAGGACTACCGTCTTCGTCGCAAAAGAAAAATGTACGAATAACTGCTAACAACGCTGGGCGAAGAACAGTACCCCTTCTTAAGGAGATAGATAGTAGGTTTCCGATAAAGGAGATGGTGTTTCATTTACTTTTTATGGTCGCCGTGAGTGCCAACTCCGTAGATATTAAAATTAAAATACCGGTGAAGTGCTCGGAGACCAGGAAGTGATATTAAAATGCTGAGAATTAAAGCGAGAAAGTATCGTAGGCGGAAGTAGTAGTCGGTTGATGATCAGGATAATATATAATGTTTCATAAGATGATTTTGACAAATTCCTTAGTTGGATGTGTTACCGGGCTTTGCTAGTAATAGTGTTTTGAAATTTTCAAAACGGTAACGTTCAATGATGTTAAATAATTCATTAAGGAAGGTATGCGAGCACTATTTTACGCTAGCAGATTATCTTGCACTAGCGGATCACGAATTTATCCCAATCGGACAGAAATAAATGATAAATCAAAAATCGTAACTTCGAATAGCTGAAATTCTATATTGGACCACTCTGAAGATAGCCTGCTAGTTTCATCGAAATCGGTTCAGTAGTTTAAACTTGGAGGGGAACAAGCATACAGACAGAAAATTATTATCACTTTTTATACAGGGTGTTTACGGCCTTGTGATTTTATTTTCAAGGGGTGATTAGACATCTTAAAATAAGGTGATTGACGTAAAAATATCTTAACACGGTTGCATAATAATATTGATTTTAATGTTAAAAAAATTAGTAGTTTTTATTTTCTTTTATTTTTAAGTGGTGAAAAAGGTTTTTAACGTTAAAACGATTGATCAACAACTTGTGTAAAGTAAATGTAAAGATAGGTTATTAGGGAATTTTTTACTAAGTAGGCTGATGTCTGTAACTTTTCCCATCTGTCTAATTGTTTCATTAGTTGTCACTGCATTGCTGGTTTGACGTAAATTTTTCCGAATAAATCCTAATAAGGAAAGTAAAAATGGCCCATCGTACCAACAGTGAATACGTTGATATGTTGTTAATTTATGGTGAAGTACGTCAGAATTCTGCTGCTGTAAGTCGATTGTTCGTTCTTCTATATATATTTACCTATCTTACCCTCTTATAATCTTCCTTTTGCTAAAATATAATAGAAATAAGATTAAAGAATTGGGAACATATTTTATGTATATGAAAATTGAATTGTTCTTTTTTTTGGAAGTCTTGTCTTAATTTGATTTGTATGTATGTAATCCGACCTTCTAGTGCAATTTTAATACACTGATGAACGTCCTATCGATTTGAGAATTTGCTTACTTGCCTATCATCGAAGACAATACAATAAACACGCAATTTGGAGCAGATATGATCACGGATTATTATTAAAATTAATTATTTGATAATAATACTTGAATGGATTTCAAATTTTTGAGACGTTTGGCGGAACTAGTACAGCGACCATAAAATGGCCAATGGTGATAGTGTTGAACTGCTTACATTGAGCTAGGGCGTAGCAGGTATTTCCGAAACAACTAGCGGTTGGATTTGTTGAACTGTTTTACTTAAATTTTATTATGCAATTACAAACTCCATCTCATTTGAATCAAATCAATTTTTATCACATAATTATTTGATTGGTAAGGTGTTGTCTTCATTTTAATAATTACACTTTTCAAATTGCCCGATTTAACCAACTCCAGAAGTACTCAATAATGTTGGGGATTGGGCCCAACCGACCTATTTCGATAATAAACACACTGTTCGAATTACTCCTCCCGCACAAGTATTAATTAATTCGGGACGACACGTGTTTCGGGAATAC
>JARFOC010098805.1:0-12737 GCA_031763485.1 Osmoderma eremita | reverse complement strand
GTAGATGTTGATCGCGTCCTTAAGAAGGTCCAATATAGACAACATCTTAGAAATTCCACAACGCTTACTCCGGTAGAACGTCGCGACAAAAATAAATTTTTAATATTACCTTTTCATAAAATAACAAAAGGAATTAGTCAAGTCGTAAAAGACGAAAATATGAAAATAGGTTATAAATCGTCCAACACACTTCGTAAGCTTTTAGGAAACCCGAAAGACAAACCGGAAACGAGACAAAAGTCAGGAAATTATAAAATTGCATGTGGTGATTGTGAGAGGGTCTACATTGGACAGACAAAGAGGTCTATAGAAACTAGATATAAAGAACATATTTCACATTATCGCCACGGGAGGCCTGATATGTCCGCAGTCGCAGAATATATAGCAAAAACGGAATATAATATAAATATAGATAATTTAAAACTAATGAAATCGGTAACATCGACGCGCGAGCTAGATGCTTATGTATCGATTTGTATTAAAAAGAACAGAAATCTCCTAAATCGCGAGGAAGCGCCTTTTTCAACGCTAATTGATTTATTATGAGCGGTTAAAAACGTCCTCTTGAGACGGCGTGCGGTCGTTTCCCAGAATTTCTCCCATTCAGGGCGAAGTGGGTAAAATGTGTGTATGTGTGTGCATGTGTTTTTTGGGGTAGGTAAAGAGACTGAGGGGAGAGGAAAGAGTGGTGCATGTTTCTATTTTAAGCGATTTCCGCAGCCATTCGGCTATTCGACTTGATAATGGGAATCCACGTATTCCCGAAACACGTGTCGTCCCGAATTAATTAATACTTTTTGCGGGAGGAGTAATCCGAACAGTGTGTTTATCCTACGTTCATTCTTCCAATAAAACATATCTTCTGTCTAGCTTTACAAGCAGCAAGTATGTTATGCTTTCTTTAAAAGGGAACCTTTCTAATGTCTTATCTAGACTTATATTCGTAATTGTTTAATACAGAATGGTTGAACCGGTATGAGAAACTTCATTTTCAGCAACGATTTAAAATCTGCCACTATTGTAGAATTCTGTCGATTATTATGCCAGTATTTTGCTAACACAATACAATATTGAGTTAAATTAAATTTTGTGTTTTATAGTATTTGAACCCTAAAAATGGTTCGTGGAGGATATTAGAAAATAGCGAAGTCGTATGTTTAGCACATAGCAAATGATTTTAGTACGCAAGATATTTGACACACGCAATAAACTCTAATACTTGGCATATAGAAAAACATATAAATTCAGTACGTGTTACTTGAGATTCGAAAGTAAAACGGAATAACCCGAAAATAACTTCCCTCGGAAACTTTTAAGCCGGGTATTGTATACATCTGCACGTTATGTATGTGGTAATCTCGAAAAATAGATACTGGTACAATGTGTATTTTTTCAATAAAGTTATTGTTATTGCAAATGTCCGAGTATAATACCTCTTTCGTCTCTGTAGTGGAAAGCTCAACAGCCGATAACAAATATTTATAATAACCGATGTGCCTTAATCCGCAAAATATGATAGCTGCTGTCTGCGACAACATAAATAATTTATGTTTTAACAAATGGCACGTGTAAAGAATTTGTGGCGCGTGCCAACCAATTGGCTGATAACTTTTTTTTTTAATTGGATACATTAAGCTACATCAAAAGTGTTTGAAGTTAGTCACTAAACGAAAGTAAACAGTGATTAGTACAAGCTTCCAGGTGTACATGTCGGTGAAAATATGGAAGTCCAAATATGTATTTCGGGAACGAATTACAATATTTTATATCTATACATCAATGAAGAACAGATGTAGGTATGTGTATGTTTACATTGTCACATATAATGACGAGCTCACAGCTTATTACGATAATTGTATGACGTCAAATTTTCCGGAAATTTTGTGCTTATATAGATTTTTGTGACTATGGTTATTAAAATGATCGTGGGATTTTTTAGTTTAGCTCACATCGATTTATATACACTCCGGAATGAACCGGAGCCTTCCTAAAGTAATCCCTACCTTAATTAAAGCCACTAATATAACAATATTAAATAAAACTACTTCTACAGGGTGGCCATTTTCTATCTCCGTATATGGGTAACTTCCTTAATATTAAAGATACAAAATCGGTTAAATGGACAAAGTTGCTCAGAAAATAGAGTTATAGCTGATGCTAGTATCACATCTGTTATCCAGTGCACCGTTTGTGAGATATATAAGAGAAATTGAAAACTTCCAAAAACTCAACGTCAAATATGTTCACAACCCCTTAAGATAAAATAAAGGTGAAAACTGTTTCTTAGGACCCTGTTTTATCTAGAATCTAATAATGTCATTTAAAAATACATGACACTCTTTATTTTGGAGATATAATACAAACATGTGGTTTTTTTGAATGGAAGTCATAGTTGGTCATTAAAATACAATTTTTTTCTGATTTCATTGATATAACATTTGGTATAGCTATTTCTTTTAGATTTTGATTTGCAGTGAAATCAGGAATTATTGTTTCTAATAATTAGGAAAATAATCAACTAGGCTTTGAAAATATTTTATTATGGAAAAAATAATAAAAGATTAAAGAAGGAATATTAAAGAAAAATCTAAATAAACCTCAGCAAAAACATAAGGGAGTAAGCAAAAGCAAACAACTTCATTGTAACTTAATTAAGAGTTCAAAATGTCCTCCACTGGTACGTATACATATTTCCCACATCCTCACAATTTCAGTTTGAACCCAATGTAAACTGTGAGATCTAATACTTCTTATTGCCGCCATAATACTAATATTTAAATCCTCGATGTTGTTAGCTTTATTCATATGCACTTTATCTTTTACGGCACCCCATAACAAAAAGTCTAGAGGTGTAATGTCAGGAGATCTTGCTGGCCAGAGAATTGTACCTGCATCCAGCTATGAAAACGCTCCGTAAGATAATTACACACAGCTCTGCAATTATGAGCAGGTGCACGATCGTGCTGGAAATATTTTATATTTTGCATCAAATTTAGTGGTATTTCATCTAACATGTCTTCCAATGCATTACGTAAAAAGTGTAAATGTCGTTCACCGTTTAAGTTGTTTTTATAAAAACATGGTCCCAATATTTTTATATCGAAAATGCCGCACCACACATTTACGGAGAACAGATGTTGATCTCTACTTTCGGTAGTAAGGTGAGGATTATTTTAAGACCAATAAATATTGTTGTTTGGATTTATTATGTCATTATTTGTAAATTTCCTTTAATCCCTAAATAAAATTGTACTAGAAAGCTGCGGATTATTATGTGTTTCCCTCAAGAAGCATCTAACTAATAATAATCTTCTTTCATGGTCTTGAGCAAACAACGTCTGACTAATGCTGCATTTAAATGGCTTGTATTTATTTTGTTTAAGAAGCTTTTTCTACAGAAACTGCGCATTCCCTCGAAATCTCGCATGTGGATGTTTTTGATTTTTAATCTACATATGCTAAAACCATTTTTTTCGTCTTCCGGTTTAAATTTCTTTTCTGCAGTACCTGGTTTACTAAAACCTCCGTATTTAATTAAATTATTTTCCAGCTTAGAGAATAACCTCTTATCAGGCTGCCTCCTTTCCATGTAGCGTTTGTGATACATTTCACTAGCTTCAATGCTATTTCGATTGCTAGCATAATAATAAAAAATCATACCATTATTTTCTTCGTAGCTATACATTTTCTGAATTTGTTGCATAAAACTTACAAAAGGACTTATTTGATATTCATCTAACTTACTGAGCCCTTAATTTTTGACAACTACATGTGTTTGTTTGCCGTGTTTGTTAGTCAACGCTTACTTATGAATTACTGGAAATAATAATTGTTTATTTCACTACAAATCAAAATCTAAAAGAGATAGCTATACCAAATGTTATATCAATGAAATCAGAAAAAAATAAGCATTTAAATGACATCGTGGTCAACTATGATTTAAAAAGATACAAGTTTGTATTATATCTCCAAAATAAAGAGTGCCATGAATTTTTAAATGACATTATTAGATTCTACATAAAAAAAACTGTACTAGCAACGGTTTTCACCTTTATTTTATCTTAAGGGGCTGTGGACATATTTGACGTTGAAGTTTTTGGAAGTTTTCAATTTTTCTTGAATATCTCACAAACCTTGCAGTGGATAACAAATGTGACACTGGCATCACCTATAACTCTATTTTTTGAGCAACTTTGTCCATTTAACCGATTTTGTATCTTTAATATTAAGAAAGTTGCCCATATACGGGGGTAGAACATGGGCAGCCTCTATAATAATTAGCAGAAATACAGTGTTCTTAGGCTATGGGATTTAGCCGATTGATAAGTACGAGCATTAAATCCAGACGTGTTGTTTCAGCTTAATTTAGAATTTTATTTACATAGACGTATAGAATTGAAGTGTTATGGAAGGTGTGATTTATACCTTAATTCCATTATGACTTGAAAATGATAAAAGTATAAGCAATAACAAATATTAATAAAATAAATAATAGGATACTCGAGAACTAAATGAGTCGGCGTCTGCAGAAAGAGCTTAAATAATTAGTTCTCTTGGTTTAATATATTTTCGTAGGCTTCCTGCGCGTTCCATAAAAAAACCGTTGCAGTCAAAAGCACAACACACATCTGATACCATAAAGGATATCCCAAACCTCCCTTTAATAAAAACGTTTTTTCTTTGCGTTTTCTAAAAGCCTAGTTTTTGCCTAAGCCTCTTCTGCATGGACATTCTTCTATTAAATCCATTCTTATTTATGTATAGGAATTAATTCAGGTAATTCAATTCATTACTCATATATCCTAAATACGTATTGATGAGTTCAACTACGTTGAGATCATAGGCATATCCACCATACCAATGTTCGAAGTGTAATAAACTAAACATCCATTGCATCGTTTGCATACCCTTTTCTTTATTTCCTTAGCATAGCAACGTAAGAACATCAACGTAGAAAAACAATTCTAAATCAACTAGTCAGGTGTAGTCATTTCTTGAACCATTGATTTACCATTTACGTTTGCGAGTAGTAACACCTGATTACCCGTCCAAAACTTTCAATAGTCCAATTTTCTCCTGTAGTTAATGTTTTCGTTTAAAATAATTTAGAAAAGTTTCGCATTGCGAGATATTGATTTTTATGTTATGTCTGTACCAATACTATTTACTTGCAATAAACATATCATCACGTATCAACGGCAAAATTAAATGTCAATATTATTGTAATTTTGTCGTAAGTCGGATTTTCATATACAGGAAGGCTGTTGTTGTTGTTTGTATCCAGTGCAGAGACTAGACACTGCGGCCTTGAGGCCTGTCATAAGTTATAAAAACGTACTCCTCTATCTTATCTATGCACCTACTTGCCGATGCAGCAGAGATGTTATTGGTTTCTAATATGTTGGGTCGTGATTTTCGCCATTGCCAAATCTGGATGGAAGTTATAAGCATTTCCTTTTTATATTTTTTTCACGGGAATCGTTAATTGTACAACAAATAGTTTGTGATTTTTTTCTTGCTTTTTGTTATTCCGTCTACTGCCCAAATCTCAATTAGAAATTCGCATGATCTTCTAATATAGCGCTCCCCAGAAATATGAAACTGTGTTTAACGACAGGTGGCGCTTTATGTCAAAATTTGCATTACCGACTGTGAATACTATTCTTTAGTCGACACCTAGCAAAAATTCGGAAAGATTCATCGAATACTTTACTGTTGAGGTGACTACAGACGATATGGTCAATAAAGTGCATAATATCATATTAGAAGACCTGCGGATGAAGATAAGAGATATTGCTAAGATGGCAAACATCTCAATTGAACCTGTTCAAAATAACCTGCACGAAAAATTGGGTATGAGAAAGCTATCCGCGAGATGGGTGCCGCGTCTGCTAACTATTCATCAGAAACGGAATCGCGTGACAATTTCAACGCAATGTTTGGCCATGTTTAAGCGTAATATGAGTGACTTTCTGCGGTGTTATGTGACCGTTGATGAGACATGGATTCATCGCTACCCGCCGAAAACGAAAGCTCTGTCGACACAGTTGGTTTCTCCCGGCAAACGTGCGCCAAAGAAGACAAAGACGATACCATCAGCCGGGAAAGTTATGTCGACAATTTTTTGGGATTCGCGAGGTATCATCTTAATAGATTATTTGGATAAAGGAAGAATGATCACGGGTCACTACTATGCTAATTTATTGGACCGATTCGACGCTGAAGTAAAGAGCAAAAGGCCACATTTAGCGAAGAGAAAAAATTCTCTTACACCATAATAACGCCCCGGCCCACTCATCGTCAACTGCGACATCAAACCTGGCTCAATTACGGTACGAAGTATTGTCTCATCCACCATATTCGCCAGATTTGGCCCCCTGTGATTTTTTTCATATTCCTAATATGAAAAAAATGGCTTGGTGGGAAGCGGTTTACGTCAAATGAAGATGTCATTGCAGACACAGACATATTTTGCAGAGTTTCACAACAATGCAAAAGTAGTGCAAAAGTTGTGCAAGATTGCAAAGGGAAACGAAAACAAACGCGCAGCGGCGAATTTAATTTGCATGTAAAGTCTCGACTCCCTCGCGAAAACTTTTCAGTTCGGTTCGTCTTACTAATGTCGGGGAAGTGGTGGACGACCGGCTGCCAGAATCAGACTCCGGTTCGTTTACCTGCTGTGTGCTTTTTAATTATTTAAATGTTTTATTCGTTTGCATTATACATGTCGTAATTAGATGGAAGAGATATAGGCAAGTGACTAAATTCGAATTGTTACGTTACGGAGGGCTGGCTGTATGTTTAATGACGAAATATTGAGGAAGCAAAAACGAGATTTTTTTGATTTATCAGACAGATCCCGGTTTCCTGGCTAAAACCATCTATCCTAACTTAATGCGGTCGGTACTTCTGCCCTATTTGATGTACACTGCCTTGCTAAAGTAATGTCTCCCCCAATGAACAGCGAAAATATCAAACCCACTCTCCCAACAGCACAGCACCCAGCTCGGGCATTTTTGGTTAGAAATACAGATTTTCTTGCTCGAAATAGTCGGGGTGATTCTCGTGGTCGACGATAAGCAAGAAATACGCAAAGTGCAAGTGTGTGTGTGTATTATTATTGCATGCGTCAAGTAAAAAACATGCCACAAAAAACTTTTGCGATAGGTCTGCGTACCCCTACACTTATTTGGATGGCTTAAAAAGCTAGAACATCGTAGGGCTAAGTGTATAGAGCTAGAAGGAGATTATACTGCAAAATAAATATACCATATGCAAAACAGTCGCGCTGTTTTTCTGAACACAGGAAATTTATCATACCACCCTCGTAGCGTTTTCATTGTCATGGCCTCCCTACAAAAACTTTAAAATTTACGTTTCATAATATAATTTCGCAAACATACATATGTAGATCTTCTGCAAATGTAACCAGAATTATCTAAGAAACGCATCATATATTACTATCTCAATCAGCTTAATCAGTATTTATTTCCTTGTTTTTGCATTGAAACTACATATAAGCGGAAATTATACAATCACGCCACTATATAAAAGAGGTATACATTACAATGCAACAATGACAACATACATAACAGTCATAAATCAATTTTACGTAATTTAACGTATTTATAGCATTCCCGAACTCACAATAAGCAATTCGGTTTTCTTACAAAACTACTATACATTCCGACTTATGACGTAAATGTCGCTGAGGTTATACAGAATTATGGCCCCTGGTAGTACCCTGTACATTAAATATAACTTCAAAAAAGATCAATAATTTACGGCAGTTTTCTTTTACTATTAGAATTTGTTTCGAAATGGTTGCGCGTGGTAACGATTATTTTCAGCGTTGCTACTAGCTTTGCATGTTATCGAACATTGTGATGAGTAATCTGTTTATTGCAGCTCCTGTGGAGGTGCCCATACATCAGCAGTGTTTTTCCGCGGAAGATTGGATCCTACTTGACGCGATGGGATGCAGTCCAACGCCGTCGTGTTCAGGGCGCTTCCTCACGATGCACAAAAGACGGCGCAAAAGGCTCACTACACGCTCGCTTTCACAGGACCACGCCATTCTGGATGACATTCATCACGGACAAGTTCAGGTTAGTGACATGTAATTCCAAGTTACCAGTTTCTTTTTACAAGTAGCGTAATTTAAAGCTCTGGCTACACGCATACAAGAAGAGCACAAGCCGTGTGCGACACGAGTTGTATACGGGGCCCGTATAGTACTCGTGTCGTGGGCCTCGGAGCCACACTGTTACGAAAAACGTACGTGTATGTGCATAGGTATGTACATGTCATGGGTCTACATGAATAAATGAAAAATTAACACTGACTGCAGGATATTATCAAAACATGGGTGTATGGTATCGGTCTTTGCCTTATTTTTATATTAACACGTGTGGATGATTCATCAATGATAGATGATGCATTTTAAGTTTTCTTTACAATTTTTTTTTATTTAAATAACGACAATACACATGTTAAGGTAATGCGCTTTCGCAACTACGTTACACGAATTCAAAAGTCGTACAACGAAAAAGTAAATGACCCGTTGCGGTTGACGAGATCCGAACGTACCCCGTGCTCGTCTCGCACTCGCAACTTACATGCGTGGCCTATCGCATTTAAACCTGTGGTACTATTTCGAAACGGACGTCGTGGGAGTCTTGTGCGGGAATCGTGTCGTGCTCGTCCCAAATATGTGTGGCCAGAGCTTAATGCTTTCAAAACTATTCCTTGACATTACAAATATTATTCTGTGAGGTTGGATGAAATCTAGTGGAACAATTTGTCCATAGAAACAAATAGCTCCACTAGATTTCATCCTATCTTAGACCCGCCAATTAAATGAACAAAATACTTTCGTACAAAAAAAAATTATATGAAAGTAGTACGCAATGGAATTCGCAGTACGAATATAAAACAATAAAAAATAAAAACATGCGCCAGACACAACATAAACTGATTAAATTGATTGATTTTGACAAAACAACAAAACAAGTGCTCCAAGATTTTCAATAATAGAAACAAAAACAAGATACATGCATATACACTGTGTCCGCCTAGTAACGAAACGATAGAAGCGTTAACCATAGCCCAATACAATGGTTGATATATCGAATACAATGACGAAATATACTAAAGAGAAAAACTTTGAAATGCTAAATTTGTATCACTCGGAGAATAGTTTCCAACATGTTAATGATTTATTTGCCGTTAAATATCTAAACAGACCTATTCCGACCAAGTCCACTATCTTCAATTTAAGGAAGAAGTTCAATGATACCGGCTCGGTCGCAAATTTAAAAAATCTTATAAAGTTTCTTTTGAAGCATCTACATTAGTACATATGTATGTCTATAGAAGATAATTCTACGTTACCGGTGGCTGCCGATTCGGGTGTATCACCTACACTTGTAGTACTCTCAACAAGAACTGTTATAAAAGTTTGAAAATTCCGAAACATCAGGAGTTGATGCCCAATGAAACATTTAGAGGAATGCAGTTTTGCAAATATGTAGCAGATGATATTAACAGCGATGGCCACTCTTCGAAGCATATTATTTACGGACCAATCATTTTATCTCTAATTCGCGGTTGCTATACATTGATTGTACGATATTGGTTAAAACAAAATGAACATCCTAGTATACATTTTTGTAGTCAGTATCAACAAGAGCTAAATACAATGGCTGGATTATTGCGTAATGATATAGTAGGACCTTTTTTATTTGACGACGTCTTCCTGGTACTTCCAGCTATTTATAATAATAACGTTCTCCGAACCATCCCGGCATTTTCTGACATTGATCTACAAAGAGTATACATCCAATAAGATGGATGCCCAGCCCTTAATACTTTGCTTGCAAGGAATTATTTCCAAAAACAATTTTCTAATCCATGGATTGGTACTTATTCTGGCAGAATTTCTTGGCCAGTTGGTTTTTCCGATCTCTCTCCCTTAGATTCTTTTTATTTGGGTCATTTAAAACAGAAAAATTACGGTCTTGAAGATACACGTCTTACTAATTAACAACAACTACAAGGTCAAATAGTTAATATTTCAAATAATATAACACCTGCAATGTTCGACATTGTAAGAAATAATTTATATCGTGGATTAGGATATTGTTAAACACACTGTATCGGATTACTTCCATATATTTAAAAAAAGCATACACTACTTTCTCCCTTTCCCTTCTTCCCTCTAGCCATCCCTAACATATTCACAACCGTTCACATTTTGCGCAGTAAGGGCTCGCTAATAATAATTCCTTACCAGCTGAACGTCTCTATTCACCAAAGACCGCCGATAACCATACAATTGCACCTTTGCTAAAAGTAAAAGCTTTATAAAAATTTAAGAAATTTACTGTAAGTCACAAATTGTGAGGAAGATTTTGAAAGGCTGCCACGAAATTTTCAACCGCTTCAAATGCTAGATGAGAATGTTGAGTTACTTACATTAATTTCGTTTATTGGTGATAAACTTTTATGTTAATTGAAAATCCTTGAAAATCTAATTGTAGCAAATCACCACCAACATGTACTTTCCTTAAACATTTATACTGGAATTATTGCCGACTATTTAATTAGTATATATCGTGAATTTGTGGAAGAGAAACTGTTTGAATTGACAGAATATGAGCTCTTAATAAAACGACAAATAACATGGTTAATGCATGACGGAGCCCCAACATATTTTAGCATCTTAGCCCGCCAGTTAATTTTTGAATAGGGCGAAAAGGAGTACAGCCGTGACAGCCTAGTTCAGCCTTCACAGCGGGCTATTTGGAATCCTTCATCTAATATCTTTAGTTTATGTAAATTCTGCTCAAAACGTAAAAGATCTTCGCATACGTATTATTAATGCTTTGTCTGTTATAAGAAATGCTCCCGAGATATTACAACGCGTTCATCAACCTATCACGAGGCAATTGGGAGCCTGCATATTGGCTACAGACAGCAGTCTTTTTTAATCATTTGCTATAAGGCTTTATTTTGTTATTACAATAAAGATACTTAACTTAATATGTCTAAACATTTTTGCTTAAAATATTAATGGAAATCACATCTTCAAATTTAGAACCCACGTAGGAAACCTGTATATAATTGTTTTAATGTTACTCTCATCACAAATAAGGAACATAGAGAAAGTGAAGCTGAAGCCTCGGGATTGACCTCACGATAAGTGCAACGCCGTAAATTTGTATTCGTAAAGTCAACATATCCTCAAATCTTCATATTTCGTTTCTTTTTGGTATTCCCAGAATCGTTGTAAAATAAAACAACAAAAAATTTCAGATTTAACCTAAAAATGGAGTATTGGATAAGATATTTAGAGAAACCAAAAAAAAAAATGTTAATAACATACCATTGCTAAATTCTTTGCTAGTACCACATTCCATTTTGCTTTAGCCTTGACGATCATTACTTTAACAAATACAATTATGTCATCTTACACCTGGCATCTTACCATCTTAAAACTTTTGCGCAAAACCCTTCGATAAAACTAGTACTTTTCAAAATATTAAGATATCCAATGATAAATGGACCAACAGCAACACAGATCGATTCATCTCAAAGTTTGGTTTTCCATAGTCTTTTTTATCCACGAATTCGTTCGCAGTTTTCGTCAACTTGTAATTGGAATGCCTGCTTTTATAATGATATGCCTAGAGTCAATATAATCATGCAAATGAGCTTAAAGTGCCGTTTATTTTAGGTTTTGCACCCGTTTAAGATTATATTTTTCTATCCTATTTGTGTTCATGTCGTATAAACTACATATATTTTAACTTATGTAAAAAATGTATGTAAATAGATGAATTTATGTGTTGATGACATCTAGAATAATACAGGTTGGTATCCCTAACTACTAACACGAGAATTCTACTTTATAGAGAAAGTAAATGAAAGATCAGCAAAGAAACATTATATTGGACAGAGATGTATCAGGGTATACAGGCTGATTCATTTTCGACCCTCACCATGGAGATCTCGCTTATTATTGCAGATAGAGGGTAGGTTTAAATTTGGCAAAGTTGCAAAATTTTGTGTTTGTTATAAACCCGAAGAAAAATAAGCCTATGACAAATGACGTTCGAGATTTAAAAAAAATGACGAAAGAACTCATTTTCTTCTTTTACCTCTAGCCCTTCTATTCGGCCTTGTAGAGAAAAACTAAAAACACATTCTCGGGGTCACTTTTGATCTTCTATCTAATGGTGCACTCAAAATTTTTATATGACGTTTAGATTCCTTCTGGTTATCATCAACTTTCTTATTTCTTACCGGCGCCATATTGGACTTTGACACCGTCAAGTCTGATTTCAACCATGTATAACATGTTGGCAAAAAGTTTTGATATTATGGTTTTATTGACCAAGAACACATTTTAATATTAAATAAGGAAACCATGAAATTTAAAACTGTCAAATGTTTTAATTATCGTTCATTAATAATAGAAAAATGTCGTACACCAACGAAAAGAAACGAGATATATTAAGTATTCTTTATTCATCGAGCCGAAATAGAGAGTACAAGATACTTACAACTGTATCCAGAACGACAACAGCCACATCGAATCATTCTTCTAGATTTTGATAGAAACTTCGAAAATGGATTGTTTAACACGCCGCGTAATGTTTATGTTAACAAGAATTTGAATTAAAATGAATGGGATATTTTATAAATGGTAAATTAGAGGTGTGTTTTGCAAAGTT
>JARFOC010098794.1:0-12738 GCA_031763485.1 Osmoderma eremita | reverse complement strand
AATAAATCCATTAGTACGGAAAATGACAAGGGCACTTCTTCCCGATTAAGAAGGTTTTTATTCTTTTTAATATAAATAGCTTCATAAGCATGTCGATGTTACCGATTATATTAGTTTTAAATTATCTATATTAATATCATTTCCGGTTTTTACCATATGTTTGGCAACCCCAGATATATCTTCTACCTTCTTAATCGGGAAGAAGCGCCCTTGTTATTTTCCGAAGTAATGGATTTATTGGAGTAATAAAGAATAAGAATTTTGTGTCCGGGGGTATGGGAGAATGTTGTACATATGTTAGGGATAGATAGAGGAAATGAATGGAGAAGAAAAAGGACTGCATGTTTCAAGTTTAAGTTATGTTCGCGCTCATTCGGTTATACGATTTGATAATGGGAATCCACGTATTCCCCCCGAAACACGTGTCGTCCCAAATTAATTAATACTTTGTGCGGGAGGAGTAATCCGAAGTGTGTTTAAGTCAAAAAGGCCAAGATTTTCGATCTAAAATTGTTCTTTAAGCATTGTTTGATTTACAACGAGTAAGGTACAACATTACAATCTAACAATACAATTAAGCGTCTCCTCTGTTAATTTCACCCATTTTCCCTCAAATCTTATATTTTATGTAAACTCAAGTAAATTATCGTACAAGAGACCTAATTATATACCTCGAAAAGCGCCACTCCAAAATGTGCAAACCCTAGTGGCAATTTCTCTCCTCCTCTTAACATTATTAATTTTAAGTAAAAGGGAGGTTAGAATACGGAATTTTGGGGCGTAGGCCAATATATATCGCTGCAGGATAACCGAGTTATTAGACTCCCTACCGTATGGTAAAGCAATTTTTCCTTGAACTTCAACCACGTACATACATATACTTATATACAGTGTGCCAGATACGTATATAAACTTTTTCCTGGGAATACAAAATATGTTAGTAAATGTTATCACCTGAGTCAATCAATCTGCAAATTTTCACTTTCGCTTATTACTGTATTCGTTTATAGTATTGCATACGAAACAACCCATCACAATTAAAAATTTTTAGAACTATGCTTGTATCTTCACAAACTGTGTGTGGTAGATTTTACGTCATAACATTTTTTTATTTTATACTATGAAGCATCTTTAGCGTCGAGATCGTGTGTCATCTTGTGACTATCTACCAATCGTGCACACGGTATGTGTAGACATATTATATACAGGTATAGAAAATTTTCAACTTGGATGTCGATTTCAATGTATTATTAGCTCTGTTCGCAGTGCAGTCGGAAACTATCCGAAATAGAACGACGCATCCGTACTAACTGCTATGCGTTCGCAATGCCAAAATTTTAAATTTCAACCGTTTGGAATATACAATTCGGCGTTCCCAGAGTAGTGGGATTGCGGTAATAAACGCTTAGTAATTAGTCCATAAAGTTCATGGATTTCACGTGGATTTCAAATTCGCACATGCGCGTGGAACGAAATTAATTGAATATTGAATCGGCGTGTGACCAACGTCTAAATAAATGATAAATATGATTTTTAAATATCGAAGCAAATTCCATATTATTATTTTCACGGATATTCTTGTATTTTTTGATATAACAAAGTGCGATACACCTGTAATTTAGGGTTATAAATAAGGACTCCTGTATACATGAGACGACCACATGACTCAACTCTTATTTATTACAATTTAACGATTGTTGTATACACATGATGATATTGGCACTTTTTACACGTTCGCAGAGAAAAATACCAAATCAATTTCAAACTACAATGCTTTTTTGAATGATGTGCATTGAAAAATTCGGAGTAGTTACAAAGTAAGTGCTGATTTGCACTACGAACAAAGCTGTTGCTAGAACGTTGCCAGGTCATACATATCGCCCGATCAGTGATACCGGCGATTGTTAGGAACACCGCAGTCAGTAGTGCGCTCTCGTCGGGTAAATATTATATTAACTCCGCAATCGGAAGTGATAGATAGTTTCACGAAACACACGTTTTGGCGGTGCACTGCATTCTCTAAGAC
Organism: Osmoderma eremita; assembly: GCA_031763485.1. Taxonomy (NCBI): domain Eukaryota; kingdom Metazoa; phylum Arthropoda; class Insecta; order Coleoptera; family Scarabaeidae; genus Osmoderma; species Osmoderma eremita. The sequence continues at coordinate 10,712 of JARFOC010098794.1, read as the reverse complement.
TGCGGTAAGTGTATTTTAATAAATAATATCTTATTATTAGTAGTAAATGGCAATTTTAGATGACTAAAATATTAATGTATGTTCATAGCGCGAAGCATTGAAATAGTAGACCGCATGTATGCAAATAAATATGCCGTTGAAGCAATAAACAAACTTCAAAGAATAATGAATGTGCTGTTCCATTCCAACTTGTTTTGCTATTTTCAACTGCACTGCAGACATTAACTTCACGACGTTTTCTTTCTTCACATTGTCTTTACATTGGATCATTCACTCCGTTCAACATATGTTTGACATATTGCAGCACAAGCTGTTCGCTCAAATTTATGAATAATATTATGAACTATCGGTGCTGTGGGAACTGGCCTGTTTGGGAATGCAAATGGCCCAATTACATCTTGAGCACTACTTTCTAGTGGAGTAGTGCAATTTAATCATTTGTACCTTTTCTTGGCGAGTGTACGTTGATATTTGTTAACGTAACGTAAAGAAAATCAGAAATACGCAAGTGAGGAGTAGTGATATGAAGGGAAATATTTGACTACGCGCGCTAGATTAACATCCACTGGGATATGCGATCAGCGCTGCCCGCTTGCTTGCGTACGTATCCAGTGAAGGAAGAAAATTCCATTTTTTGTGTATAAATGAAACTGAAATATTATTCCAGTTTATATAATTTGTTATACTTTATTTCGATTTTCTTTTATTGTCTACGTGTTTACAAGTCAAATGAAAAGTGATTTTTTTAATTTAATAAAAATTCACTTCGGTTAATAAGTATCTGTCGGCAATATTTAGATACTAAATAAAATATAGGTCACAAACAAATATATATTTGTATAATATTAAAAACAAGCATCAATACAAGTATATCGCTACTGAAAGTTAAGATAAACCTGCTGTTCGTGCTGTGCATTGTGGCCTTACATTAATTATTACACCTATTTTTATTATTTTTTTACGATTAATAAACAATATTATTTTTTATATTGCGCCTATTGCCATTTTTTCTCGTCAACTTTAAATTAAACAAGAAGCAAATTATAAATGAATTTCATAAACGTCCTTTTTAATATAACGGTACATCAACAACTACAGGAAATGTTTGAAAATATTTACTTAATAATCATACACTATTTCCATAGGATTCTGAAAATATGATTAGGGAATAATTTATATTTTAGAGGAAATTCCAACACCTTGTCCTTGTTTTCTTTTATAAAAATCCCTGGCCTATGAACATACTTTTTTATTTATTCTGCCTGCCGGTTTTTATTGCATCTAAACAGATGAACAAGGACTGTGTATATAACAGCCTATTATATTCGTGTTTTTTTAGGAAAACAAAAATATCGATTTGCGTTCTGAAGAAATTTGCTTTTTATAGTTTCACTTTTTAAACCGTATTTTGTTGATATTCCTTGGAAATGAAAAGTAAAGGTTCAAAAACTAAACAAATCAGTATTTAGTTTTTAATAACGCATGGTTAAATGATGTTTGTTTCATATGAAAAATGTAATGTTAGAAACGTACAATTATGGGATTACTTATCTTTTTCTTCCTTTGATTTTATAATTTGCTTTGAAATTTTGGACGAGGTATAAGCGTAAAGGATGGATGCGTTTTCTGGCAGCTTACTTAGGGGTTAAATATTTCATCGTTAAATAAAGACATACTAATCTTTAGACGTTTTAATACACGTAATTATATTTTGCCTTGCCTGGAACTGAAATAAAACCAAACTTCTACGAAAGAACATAAATCTGTGTGTATAGTAATTAATAACGGTAAATAGGCTATTAAAACGTGCATGTTATATAATTAGAAATACTACTCCCTTCTGAATTGACACGTGCAATAGAATCTGTTATTATGTTGCTTGTTGTCGGTGGAAACAGATATCACAATCCCAAACTATATAATACTCTAATACACATAGGAGCTTGTGTGTATATATGAATAAATTATTGTGATAATTTGCTTGGGAACGACTCTTACACCACTCTTAACTATTGAGTTGTTAAAAATAAGCTGATTAAGTGTGTATTATATGTAAATTTGCTTTAGATTCGTTTTGTATAACAAGCCCAGTTACTATGTGCAAGTTAAACAGTGTACCTACTTATACACTGATATTTAACTCGTTTAGAAATGTAAAGGAACAGAAAACAATGTTGCATAAAAGAAATTACATATATTAAGTTTAGAGTTTTTAGATGGGATAGACGATGTAATTATCTACAGTATCAGAAATTAGTATTGCCGGAGAATAGGTTACTGGTTTTGCAGTATTCCCCATATCATAATTGTTATGGTATTTGATTCGTAATACCGCAAGAAATGACGATATCGAAACCACCGTGAGGTTGTAGATATATTACAAATTACTGTATAAATATTCATAGCCAGGAGAGGCAAAAACAATATATTATGTTTTTACACAAAATGATCCCTAGAGCTAATATGATAAAGATCAGTAGAACAGTAACAGGACGAAATATCACAATAAACTGGATTCACGTTAAGGAAATAGTAGTGAGGGCTGTGATCTGGTAGAAATAGCGGAAAATTCAAATTTATTTCAATTATGATTAAAATAGTAGATAATTATAGTTTACGGAAAATCATAAACTATAATACCTATATAACCTTATTGGTTATTTTTTATGCGGGGATTTAAAAACTACGTGTTCTTTTCTATAGCTATATAATCTGTGGCAATCTTTAACAAATTCATGTGTGATTCAGTAAGATATCACCTTGAGGAGAAATACAAAAAAAGAAACTCGGATAAATAACTGTACGAGCTTCAATTATTTATTTGTAATAAGTGTTCTATTTACAATTATATGTGCACATCAATCAAATGCTCTTGTGAAGTTGAAATTGTTATCGTTCATTGTTAAAATGTATGAAAACACAAATATTTGACATATGTTTTCTGTTTAACAAAACTGAAATAAACGCATGTATTAAAAAGTCATTATTAAAAATCAGATTCCGATGATAGGTCGGCAGATGATCCTCTGTTTGGAATAATCGATTCATCCACTATAATGTCAACTATGTTATCCAGCTCATACATTTTATTTTCTTCTGGAATAGTATGTTTTATGCAATTTGTTCATTTCGCAGCTGTTACCAGGTTAATCCCTTCTTTTGATAAAGTTTTTACTTCTGCTAACTTGAAGGTTTTATTGTTGCCATAATGCTTCACTTGTGCCCATGCAAGTTCGATTGGGTTGAAATTACAGTGGTATGGCGGTAATCGTAAAACTGTACGACCAGTTTTTCTTACCATTTCGTCAATTATTGGTATTGGATTATCGCCTACATATTTTTTTTGTAAATTCAAGAAGCTCAGCTTTTAAAAATGTATTATCGACAACAATTTCCCTAGAAAGAAGGCACTCAATTAGTTGGCTTTTTCCCATGATGCATTAGGAAGTTTTGGAGCCTTAATGGAATGGTAGGAAGCGTTCTCCATTACAATAATGCAGTTGGGCTAAAGATCAAGTACTTTTGCCATCCACTCTTTGAACACTTCGCCGTTCATTTCCTCATGATAGTCACCAGTTTTCTTTGATTCAGGAGACCATTTTCAACAAACCTTTCCTCACTACTAATATTCAAAACAATCAATCGATTTCCTTTTCCAGATGGTTGTTTTAAACCAGTTGTAGTTCCGTCCATTGCATCAACTACCGTTGTATCTTTCCAAACTGTTTGTTTTGTCTGGCCTGCTTTCATCCAAATAATAAATCTTTTTACCCTCTGCACGCCTCCATAAAACGATGTCTTGCCGTTCTTTTAATACACGGGGTTTCGTTTTTTCCCACTTCAAACCCAATTGCTTTAAAATTTTCCACAATGTTGTTCGCTTGAATTCAGGTAAAGTGTCATCTTCGGTAACAACCTAAAAAAGATTTATTAGCTGATTTCAATGTAAAATAAATATTATATTTGCACTTAAAGTTTTTGTACAAGTAGACAATTATAATTCCTGTAGTATAAATTTCTTTCAGAGTATTCCACATATTTTTTTCACTGAGTCCAATTCTATTGATGCCGACTCCGAGTTGTCATGCTTCAACTGCGAATACAGATTGTAAGGCATTAACCTTTGGCCACAGCGGATATGTTTCCTTCAGGATATTTTTATGGTCCCGATAATGGGTTATCATCTCGGTCCAATATTTCTTCTTCAGCACCCATTAAAACACTGAACACCCTGTAATAATTCTCAATAAACACCTTTTTGCACTTTCGATAGATAGAAAATACCTCAAATTATCAACTATTGCAATAATCGAGTTCTGACAAGAACTATTTTGGTGACAATATTGAAAATATAATAAAACGGAAAATGTAAGCAAACAACAATTTGATAGAAAATAGAAAGCAGCGGAATCAGAGTAGAATGCATCGACTGAATTTGACAAATGACATTACAGTAAGCAGAGAACGCAGTTATCAGTGATATTTTATTTTACCCATTGGGCGAAAATTATATTCTTTTCGTGTGCGTAAATCTATCTCGGATAGTAAGCCGAGATATTTTCGCCTATCTTTTCCAACGCTGTTTTCTTAAAATGAATTCCATGCTACAATCTCTGTTTGTACGTCTCTTTTTATTTGTCGCTCTTTGTCCCTACGATGGCATTTCTTGGAAATTAATCATCACAGCACCATCCAATCACAATTAACTAAACGTCTCAAATAGCATTTTCGTATTCGGTTTTTATAAATTCCGACACATCGGGTCGCTACTCTACACCTTCGCCTTATACACACATCCACAAATCCATTGTTGTATTTCCAATTATAAATAATAATTATGAATTAATTAAACCACAAGATGATGCGTCAATCCCAGTAGTTCGATCTTCCCTCACCACCTTGCTTGTTTGTCGTCTTCCAATTTTTTCTTCTCGATCGTCATCATTCTCGTTTTAATATGCTTTTTTTTTTAATTCTCCCATCGTCAATATGGCGTATCACGTCTTAGGTGTTTATATAAATAAGCGATGAGACGGTTGGGATGATTAAAAAGCACAAAACAACTAATTCCCCACAATTTAACCCACTCTTCCAACTGTTGTTAAAGCAAACTAACTACTGGTAGTGGTAGCGGTGGCTCGTTTCAATTCGAGGCCTTGATTACGCTAAGGATTTAGAAGTCAAGAAACAGTTCAGCATATACACGTAGCTGTATAGAATTAATGGCCTCATTAGGTGTTGGTAACACACTAAGATTTATTGTATAAAAACGCACAGTTTATAGCTAGATTCTTCAATATATTTACTTCTACTGTTTTTAAAATATAATAATAATGGTAGTCGTGTCGGGAAGGGTATTTTAAACAAATCTAAAATATTTTTCACCGGGAACAGCCCGTATATAAAATGCCTTTTGACATTTACATAATTTGTTGGACGTTTTATCTTAAGAATATATCTGATGTTGTGATGTTCGAATCAAGAGGCATCCCAAGACCCGTTCTGTCTCTGTTTGTGGTTTATGCTATAAATATAAGCGTAAGCGCGTTCCTTTTGGGTATTCTCCACTCAATTATTTTCGAAATATTTACTATCTAATCTAATACGGTGGTCTCTTGTAGGTCTCGGATTATCTGCTTTTATCAATGTCTATAGTAAAACCTAAATTAAACGACCACGACATTTTTCTACATCCACTTATCATTTGTAATTTGTTTTGTGAACAACTTTTTTCCGTAATTGATTTATAATAATAATAATAATAATAGTATTTATTGACAATAAATTGATTCGAAGTAAATATCAACATGTAAGATATCCTCGAAACATACAAAATAATTGTCAAAAAGATTAAATCGCCTGCTTAACAACGTATTGTTATATTGGCGTTCTTCCTTTAACCCATCTAGAACTTACAGAATACACCAATACATCAAAAACATTTAAAAAAAGTACTTTTATATAAAAAATATCGGCGTTATCCTATCTGATATTCATTTGAGATTATTTGCAACATAAACTTAAAAGCATACTATATTAAAAGAGCAAATAAAAACTGCTTACAAAGAATATATTAGTAATATGCAAGCTTGATCTTTCTTTTATAATAAAAACAAAAAATCGCGAATACCAGGTTTAATGTATCATAATGATGATATGAAACCCCACAGAGCATTGTTAATGCATTTGCAACTTATTTTAGCACTACATCACAGATGGGAATACCAGCATCAATCCCATGTTTTTCTTACAACTCCCCCTGCCTTAATATTGCTCTTATAACTGAAGTGGACCTTGATTCAGCATTCGAAAAATTAAAGAATAAAATGACAATAGGTTCAAATGATGTTCCGAGTTTCTTCGTGCGTGACTGTGGTTATATCCTGATATACCCTTTAGCAAAACTTTTTAATCTGGCATTATCAACAGCTACTTGCTTCGATTTGTGAAAGTGCACAAAGGTATCTCCAGTGATCAAGAATCGATCACCTAGCAATATAAAGAACTACGGGTCCATATCCATACTTAATAACTTTGCAAAAGTATTTGGCGCAGTTATATACTCACATATATATCCGTTGGTAAAAAATCATACATCTGTGCATCAACATGGATTTATGGCTAAGAGATTCGCCATCAGTCAATGCAGCCTGGATGCTTTAGATTCATCTGGGCAGGTGGATACAATATATACGAACATCTACAAAGCCTTTGATCATATAGATCACCTTTTACTATTGGAGAATCTTAAGGTTTTTGGCTTTGCTAACTCGTTGATATCATTGCTCTAATCATACCTGTCAAGTAGGTTGCATATGTCATATATAGTGGATACAAGTTATCTTTTTATCGCTCGACTTCTGGAGTACCGCGAGGGGCCGATTAATGTTTATATTATTCATCAACGACTTGCTGGACCGCAATAACAGTAAAACATGTATATTTGCTGATAACCTCAAAATCTTTGTTTCTGTTACCTCTACATCAGATTGCCTGTTATTACAAAGAGAACTAAACCAGATAGCCGATTGGTGTTCTGCAAATAAGCTACATTTAAATTTAGAAAAATGCAAAGTAGTAAGCTTCACAAGAAAGGTAAGGCGGATACATTTTAACTATGCAATAGTGTCTCTTGTACGTGATACAACTTGGGTGTATACTTTGACACATCATTTGCATTTACTACGCAAAGGGACAACATTGTATCTTCCGCCATGAGAATGTTGGGGTTCTTGATCAATAACATTAATTAGTCTTTATTAATCTCAAATATTTTTTGAGTTTTTTTTTGTATTGTATTTTATACTACGTATTTTTTGGACGTTTGTGGGCCGTTTTATATTTCTATTGTATTATCATATATTTAAAAAAATCCTTTGCATTTTTTAAATTAATTAGATTTAATTTCTATGATACTCAGGGGTCATTTTCTATGAGTCTATGAGTTTTGCTGCACCTATATCAATCATAGATGACAGTACCATCGAATAATGATACGGTTTAGTTTTTAATTAAATTTATAATATCCTAATGCCTTCTACGTTCGATAATAAATTTGCCGCGACATCGTGCCAAGTTAATACCAGAACTAGGAGCTCCTATGGCCCGCAAATATGATTAATTATTGTTGTAATGTTGTCAACCGGCTATAATGACTGGTGGTACCCTGTTTGTAACGCAATAAAAGCATCTCGTAGCGACTATCACTTTCATTGTAGGGGTTTCGGGATGTCTCGCACCTTTGGTGTGACGCTAGGCGCGTCATACGTTTGATTCCACCCTTTCCTGCGAAAGTACAGACAAAAGCACACATCATCAGGGGATATCCAGTTACAATGGTATCACCAGCGAGAGAGAACGGGGAAATTCAATGTGCAATGCACGCTACTGTCTGGATATATCTGGGCTGAATTTAACTGACATGTGAATGCCGGGAAAGGTATACGCTGGCTGCTTGCTTATGCTTAATGCTTGAGTACCGAGTGTGTCTACTTCAGTCGTACGCACCTATTTTTCGCGTTTGCCGTAGTTTTTTTCCACATTTATTTTTACCACCGACACTCGATTGTTAAACAACGCCTTAAATACATTGTAACGATCATAAAACATAAAATAGTATTTCTAAGAAGAGCCAGTACACAAACGTTGTAATATTTCATTTTTTATAGAAACCAAAATGGAAGTGATAAAATTTTATTACTCTTAAGCCTGGTACAGGAGAGTGTCACTATCAAAAGATATTAAGGGAACGATAATCTTTCAATAATAACACGCTTTATAGGGACAGCGTATAGAAGAAATCCAGTTACCTACTGAAATAACATTCAAGATAGTTTAAAAATAATGTAATATTGACATACTATGTCACCAAACTTTGGAAATTTACGGATACAGATGTGTCAAATAATTTTGTCCTGGGATGTGTTATACATCCAAACCCTCACCAGATGTCTTCAAATAGCAAATTTCAACAATTCCATTCTCCAAAAAGCGTTCGCAGGTGTTAAATTAGTCTGTCAACTATGGCGCAAGGTAGTCTTATTTGTAGATTTTCATGTTTTTAACGGAAAACTCAGCTGTTCGAGTTCGTTCCTTTCGATATAGCGTTGCTAGGCAACACCCCTGATGGTAGTTATAAGTGCGCTCTTAATACATAACGGATTTCTCAAGATTTGTAATTCAAAAATTAGTAAAGCGATCTAGTTTTTGCGTACATACGACGTGGCCTACTAAATATGCGAGGTAAAGCCGATGGAATAGGACTTGCAGTTGTAAAATCGCATCGATCCCATTATTTGTATTTGGGGGAATACCACGAGTTCCAACCTTATATGTACATTGCAATTAAGCGATCCGTTTATAGAGAAAATAAGGTAGAAACGGGCGGACAGAGAGTGACAGTGCGGTTAATACGTTTGTCTAATTTATATTTGTTTGGGGGAAAAATAGACAAGTGTTAACTAAAACCGAGAGCTTTCCACCCTTCACATTTAACAGCGTTGTTATAAATGGAATCGCCGTCATTTAACACACCCGGATATCTAGGTTTTAGTATAATACATTTCTATTTTAACAAATTTTAAATCTAAAAGCGGTAATTGAGACGCAGAGTGCAGACGTGTCTCATGCCCTATGAGATTATGTCTTGTCGTCGTCTTATCGTGTTATTATTAATGACAGGTGCTAATATAATGCAATACAATACATTCGCGTCAAGATTGTATAAATTTAAAATCAATAGGAAACAATTGTAGAATATTATGTGGACGTTCAAAATAGGTTTCACTATATTATGCTTCAGTAATATTCCGCAACTGTTAATTGTTTTTATTTTTTATTCTTTCTTTTGATTATATCGGCACATCTGTGACAGTATGTAAAATATAATATAATTTATACCTTATAATTATACAATATGAAGTGTTTTATGCACATATGTATGCATACATCTAAGGTACGTTATTGTATTTTTATATACGCCAAGTTGGCGGTGTGTGAGAGGTAACGGGGGTGTTTTTAGTACCTCTTCAGTGCCGCGGAAGGTCAAGGATTTGAATCTCTACGTAATGTAACACCTCGTTCTCACAGCTAAAGCTGTTGCACCGTATTTGCGCATATTGTTAACTTGCTATATAAAGGTACAGCATTCCAACAAAATGTGCATTTAGTATGAGGGGGAACTTTACATTTCTTGTTTCGTTTAGTCGGTTCTTTCTTTTAGATCGCCATTTGTTCATCGGCGAAGGACTATATTGCGGAGATTACATCACCTCATGCATGTGGCTCTATATAACTGGAATACCTAATGCGTTTTAACATAAAATTTTAAATACTCCTCCATTATTACAGTTTCGATATTTACGCGGCGTCGGATACAATCGTAAAACAACAACAGACACGGACAGGATAGTATCAACTGTTTTAGATAAAACTTTGGGGAACGTGTAAAACTGGGACTGGCTACAAAGTGGTTTTATTTGTATGCATTTATGGGGGATTTAAGATCTTTCCACCATGGTTTACGAGCATTAAAACTAATAAAATACGAACTTATTTCGACTATATTCATATAAGAATAGAAGTTGAGAGAAATACATTGACATTTAAAGCTACCTAACGATTTGCTCTAAATTTATATTAAATACACCAAATCCTTTAACCCAGATTTCGTACAGAATCTCCAGTTCTTCTTCTATGGAATTCTACTTCACTTCTCGCCTTTTGCTTTGTTATTTGTCTGATTTTAATTATATCATACCCAGATCGTCTGCATATAACAAGCTACTGATTCTTACTATAGATCGTCTCAACCTCCGAATGCAGTACAGAGCTTATGAGAATTCGATACACGCTTACCAAATCGTCGAATCAGCTGTGCATTATTACTTCCGGTTGTATTATTTGGGTTTCTGACAGTTAAAATGCATATTTTGAGGAAAACAGTAAAATATAATTTTTTTTTAAATTTAAGAATCGGTGAAAAAGCCCATAATTTTATTGATTATTACTCAACATTAACGTAATTTACATTTCGAACATTTACTTAGGAATTGGAGCATTATACAAATTATTTAATTTAAAGTAAAATATATAATCCTTTAACAAATGATAGTTTCCACTTTTGTAAGAAAAATGGCCGGAATCATACAAATCCCCATATAATACAATAATATTTAAGAAAGGAATAGCAATTACACACACATATGTCTTGT
>JARFOC010098783.1:0-12739 GCA_031763485.1 Osmoderma eremita | reverse complement strand
CTAATCACAATTGGTAGTCTTGATTCGTGTTTATATGATCATGATTACTGTGATTAACATGAACGAAAGCAGCTAATGTAGTACCGCCGACACAACTGAGATAATGTAGTAAAGAGAGTTGGGGTACTTAACGTTAACATTGTGTGCCCATCCCTCTGGTGGTCTGCGAACCCAACTAAACAGACTACCGCGCCAAATCTTATATATTTCAAACTTGACAGGATGCATAATGCAATTCAAAATTCTATTCATTCTTCTATACAAGGTTTTCTTCGCATAATATCATTCACAAGATGTGCCAAAAAGTGTATGCATTCTGTCGTGCAGATTTTTAAGTAGCACATGTTCTATTTTCAACTATAATTCTGTTCAGAAAATTAGCGCACAAGTTGCACAAAAAACAGGCATTGACGGTTTCAATTAACGTATTCTTAAAAGTTATATTTAAAATTGGAATTCACTTTTTCACTTACCAGACAGAATACCATAAACACACTGTTCCTGTCGCACAAAATTGTTAATCCACTTATGTTTCAAACGCAATAACGCACCAACCAACTTTAACAATAATTTTACTCACGTACTGACTTCTACAATAGCAGCTTAGAGACTAAAGACTCTGAAGGAAAGCAATTCGCTCTAACATTAATCTACCCTACTCAACAAAAACATAGCCATTAGGAATATAATTACACTAAAAAGTACGGTCGGGTCCTGGTACCTGGCAATGAATCATGTATCGATGTGCGTTAACAAAATAGTAATTAATACGGACACGTCAATCTTTAAAGACGAAATACACAATAATAATAAAAATAACGATCATGATTAAACAATAAGTAAAAACCAAAAGAACTACTAACAACTAAAGGAATTGTAATATAAATTTAAAATACATCACGCAGAGTTCTAGAATTTTTCACTCCCCTGATATATATTATTAGTTAAAGTTTCACACTCAGAGCCCCCTATTAGATAAAGTTTTATACTCAGAGCCCCTTATGAGATAAATTTTTACACTCAGAGCCCCATATTGGATAAAGTTTTACGCTCAGAGCCCTCTATTGGTCGAGTAACTCTTACGTTACACCGGAGGTATACCAGGGCAGTAAATTTGAAAAACGCAGAGAATAAGTAAATTTAAAGTTTTATAATGAATCATGTTTTATTAGTTCGAAGTCACAAGTATTTCACGTTTTCATCTGCACAGACGTACTTGAAAAATAAGAGTTATCGCAAATGTACAAAAATAAAAACACTTATTCAAAATATAAAATACCCTAATTAATTTTATAAAACTAATCACTAATCTCTAGTTTCGCCTTCCTCGTCCTCTTCTTCTGCCCCTCTTATAAATAAAATGTTGTTACATCGTACCAGTACCTCACCTAAGTTTCCTGCAATACATTAGTGTTTATACATCATCATATTACAAAATAATAAAATAGAAATAGTATTACCTGTTACAGCACCGCCAATATATTCTTCTGTATTCGCTAATTGCAAATTCATGTAACCGTCTACCGATACTAAATAACCTTTATACTCGTGGCCCCACTTTAGTTTAACCATCACAGCTTTACCCGTTAAACTGTTCAAAAAGGGTTTGGGATTTATTGGCATAGCAGCCGACATGATTTCTGTTTTGTATTTAACTTATTTATACCCAAATATAAACGACTTTAGCACGCTTTTTTGAGCGGTGTGTGTCAAATGTCAAAAATTCTTAAAATGCTTGTTTATGTATGAAGTTAGTTGTGTACTTTCAGATACAAAAGGCTTTTTATGTATCTTTAAGTAATAGTACATAAATTTGTAATATAATTGAGATAATAGTGTCTTCTTTCCATTAAATATTTTTTACCTTTTGAGTATCTTATTGATTTATATTCGTATTAAATCTTTGTTCACCAGATGTTAGGTTACGTATATACACTTTGCGTTATTTCTGCAATAAACAAATAAATTTGAAATAGCTGTTTTAGTATATGTGATTTACTTCTTATCATTATCATATCAAACTCTTGAACGATCTCAGTAATAAATTTATTTTTTGTCATATTTATTCCAAAATTACGTTAAATGTGTTATGGAAACGGAGCTTTATTAACAATGAAGTACGCCGTGAAATTAGAAACTTATCGATAAAATTGTAATTTTAATAAAACTACGATCCACGAATTCATCGTAGTTTGAGTAATTTGAGTGATCCTTCTATAATTTAAATGCTAATAAAGACCTGAAATGTAAATACGCAATAATCGTATGCAAATTTCCAACAAAATGAATCTCGGGACTGGACGTAAACAAGATATGCTAATTTTAAAATATATTTATTTTAAATATAGTTAGAAACAGTTTAAAATAAGTATAAATAAGTGTAACACTCGAACATATACACGGTGATAACGTGAAACAAAGTAATTCAAAATTAGTGCTTCCAAGGTAGGTATCAAAAAATATATTTGCTAGAATGCTTCAGTAATAGTCTGGAATAGGTGCGCATGCTATTTTAACAAAATCCTCATAGCGTATCATGCTATTGTTGGTAACGTTAGCTTCTCTGAAAATACGATCAACCTCTTTTGATGAGAGGCACTCTCCCCATTTTTCTAGTAAATGTCGCAAATGCTTAGCCGATATAACACCTTTTCCGTCTGGATCCCAAGCCTTAAAGGCATTCACTACCTCCCTGGGCAGGTCTTCTGATCGAGAATGGATGTGCATCACCTCTAAGAAATCAGCAAAGGACATCTTCCCACCCTAAACATGTATTTTTCAGTAGTATGAGTTTAAAAATTATGCAATCGATGTTGTGACATCATTGAGTTTCAAGTCCACATAATAAAAAAAATATGTCCTGTTAACTAAAAAATATTTAGTGTATTGCTCACCATGCCCCAATTAAGTGAGCAGATAGATATGATAGCTTTTTAAAGTAGGATAAATTAATTTTCGTGTATAATTTAATGAAACAAATTACTTATAAGGTAATCTTATCAGATATGAGAAACAACTTCATTTCTGAATGGGATATATTTATAGATCTCATTTGTTTTTTTCCTTGATGAATTTACCTTTTGTTTTAAATATCCTGCCAACTCGGATATCGTCGGCGATAATCCTAAACTTCTCATTATGACCGTTAATTCGTCTAAGGACTTTATTTGTCCCGATCGTGCGAATAAATAAAAACATTCCCTGAACTCTAAAATCGATAAAAATAGGTTATGAAAATGGTATAAATATCGACAAATGACGATCGCGTTTACCGTCGATATCTTGCTCCTTAAAATACCGAGCCTTGAAAAGAAATTGTCGTTAAAAAGTAATAAAATTAAATAACTAGGGCTTACCATCTTTAAAAGTCGCCGTTAAGTTTACTTTAGTTTAGTTGTATAATGGGATACGTGTCGGTTACAAACGAAGTACAATAGATAATTAACGAGCGTGTAAGATAACAGGATAGGTGTATACAGGTATGTCAGGTACAGGCGGAGGAAAAATTTTACAACACGGTGAAGTACAGGCTATAGCATTAAATACAACTTCCTTATATGTATATATATTTTTTGATTATTCGGGTATGTATTAAAACAACATTGGCGACGTTATAAGCACTTTATCTACTATTTATTGGTATTTAAGTCGTGCGTGACACAATATTTTTTATTTTATAGTCAATACAAATTTATAGTTTCTCAATCAAGGAGATTCCCTGCGTTAACAATTTCGCGTATAAATACTAGAAGTTTTGCAGTAGATAGTGAATTGTTATCAACATGAAAATGTAAACAAAGTTTAACGTTTCCTGATCTTTGTACTCAAAAAAAAAAAAACAGGCTTTGCCGAAATTACGAAATTCATCTCATCGTCGTGTAGGCCCTACTTGCTAAAACTTTACTCGGCAAGTATACACACATCGGCGGACGAGCGTTCTTTACGTTTCTTTTTATATCGGATCATTTTTGCAGAAATAACTTCGTCAATTATGAGGTGATATATCGCGCCTTTTGTAAAAATGGCTCTGAATTTAAAGGAATCTCGACAGAATACTGTTAATGGTAAATTATCCAATACTGATATTGTATTCACGAGCTTATGCGCTGGTGCAATCGCCGGAGCACTGGCCAAAACCACCATAGCCCCCTTGGATCGAACTAAAATCAATTTCCAAATCAGGTAATGTAAGTATATTTAGATATTTTAATCGATATGATTGATGGCTACGACTATACCTAATTTTTGTGATGATTTATTTATTTGTTAGCTCAACGAGGGCATACTCAACAAGAAAAGCTTTCAAATTTATCGTAAAGACCCTGAAAACGGAAGGGTTCTTTGCACTATGGAGGGGAAACAGTGCAACGATGGCACGGATAATGCCTTACGCTGCTATACAATTCACAGCTCACGAGCAGTGGAAACGATTATTATCTGTAGACCCGTCAGGGTGAGTTTTCTTTTAGTTTTCATTATCGGCGATGTTTGATTCATATCTTCTCTATAGGAAATCTCCCGGTAAGCAATTCTTAGCTGGTTCGTTAGCTGGGGTTACATCGCAGTCGCTAACTTATCCCTTAGATTTCGCAAGAGCTCGAATGGCCGTTACTCACAAGAATGATTATGCTACTCTTCGACATGTAAGTATTTTTTTTTCTGATTCTGATTAAGTTATTTACATAAAAATGACCTCTAACAAAAAGGAATTCATTTCTTTTTAGTATCTTATTACTGATAATATAATTGTAGGTTTTTTATATATGTCAAAACTTAAGATCCAAGTTTATCAGAATGTAATTTATTGCCTGACGATGATTTAGGAATATATGATAATCTTTGATAAACCTTCATCTGTATAATTATTCTGATAATCCTTGTTATTGACTTATCTGTTTAAATGTTATGCTTTCATTTTTTACGTGCGTTTGTTAATGTACTATCACACTGATTATTAGAAAATTATGTATTGTAATGTCAATGTCAGTATTAACTAAGTGTCAATTGAATTGAACTCATATATTTAATATTTATTTCCCATACTCATTCAACCAGAACAAATTAGAATTGCTTATACAAGAATAATTTCTACTACTTTTGAATCACCCTATACAGCGTAGTTACAAGAAAATAATACTTATAGCTCTTGGAACGAAACAGCCAACTTTTGACAGCGAAATTGTTAAAATCATAGCAATAGCAACTCAAAAAAACACAACGTCACATTTAGCAAATGCATAATAATGTCAAATCTAGTGACATTTCGTCCGCGTAGGATTTCTTCTATTAGAGCGTTACCAGTTGCATAGATAAGGTACGTTATCAACGCACTTACTTAACATTTGTCATTTTGACGTTCATTTTAGTTTGATAGTTTTCCTATTTTTTTTTTTTCATCATAACCTATTTATATATCTGTCAAATTATATGATATGCTTTATAATGCGTGGGAAATGTCTAAAGTCCGTTGTTTAATTACAAGAGCTATAAATGCCAATTTTCCATAAGAAATGTATGTCAAAGTACTTGTGACATAATAATCTCCACGCTTAAATTTAATCATTTGATTAACTTTATTATTACCGAAGCTATGACAAAAAATTAGCAAGTTGGTAACATTTTTTTCTCCCGATTTTGAAGACTAAAAAATAACATTTTTCCAAAGAAACGCCCCCTTTGTATATTTTCTTACATATTTTGGAAAGGAATTCAATTTGAAATAAAATATCCACAACACAACCTCGGAAATAACAATCAGTACCTGAATTAGTATTTTATCCTAGGTATTTTTGAAGATATATAAGACAGAAGGTCTTCTAACCTTTTATAGAGGTTATATACCGACGATACTGGGCGTTATTCCGTACGCCGGCGTTTCATTTTTCACTTACGAAACCTTGAAGCGATGGTACAAAGGTAAGTGGGTCCATATTGAACTTTTACCTGCTTAAAATAAATCGCAAAATAAATAAACAAACGGGTATAAAGTCTTTTCATTGTATAATTAATAAAAATGCTTAATATGTTGAATGTCAAAAAAGAGCGCCAAATTTTAAATTTAAAAAATGAATTAAATTTTTCCCCGTATTAAAAGTAATTTTCATGTAGATAGTGTGTTGAAGACGAATCCTTTGGCACCATTAGGGTTTGGAGCCATAGCTGGAATGTTGGGGCAAACTAGTAGTTACCCCCTCGATATAGTACGGAGGAGAATGCAAACAGATGGTAGGAAACAATATACTAGTATCTCAGGAACATTATGGACAATATACTGGTAGGACTATTTTCTATTTACATAAAATCGATCAACATCGACTTTTTTCTATTCCACAGTAACGAAGGACTGAAGAACGGTCTCTACAAAGGTCTTTCGATGAACTGGATCAAGGGACCGATAGCAGTAGGTATAAGTTTCGCAACTTACGACAGCATTAGGGATTTTTTACGTACGATTTTGGCCAAGTACAGATAATAATTTTCCGTAGTGTCATAGTAGTGTATAGTGATGCAATTTTTTTTTATATATATATACACAGATACACACAATATATATATATATATTTGTAAAAATGTAATATGTGCAATATATGCAAGGAGCTGATTGAATTTTTGTATTTTCTTTTCGCGTATCTTATGCAATATCCGTACTTGCGTATACTTACGTATGAAATAAGCGATTTTTTAGATGTACATAGAATTATGATTATATTTATTGTTGTTGAAGGATTGTTGACGTTTTTTTTGTTAATAAATTTGTATAACCGAGGTGTTTTGCATTTTTTAAATTTCTTTTTGCCTATAATGCAAGTTGTACTGACGTATACGTCAGTTGTCATTTTGGGGGCGGAGTAACTAACTTCACTGCGCCGGTTAAATAGTGTTTCTAAAGCAGATAAATATTCTCAGGTAAGATTCTTTTAAATTGAACGTGGAATTAGGTACAGTATTATAGATAAATACTCATTTTTGTCTTTACTATTATTTACTTAGGTAGAAGGATAAATTTTAATCTCTAATCTCCTTTGCATATACACAGATAAGGGAGTTCCTATAAATTCGTACTAATAAAATTATTTAACATAATATAAGAGAATTGATTTTTGAAGAACATATTTTTTAAAACGCAATAAAATAGTTTTTTAGCATAATTAAAATTTTATTTACTAACCATTAAAATAAGTACAAACATATTTGGTATTTATGTATACAGTTGCTTTTAAACATCGCAGATGGCGCTGAAAACATTTGGTTTAAAATTTTTGTTTTTCAATCCCATATAACTATCTTTTCCACGTATCTTTAGAATAAAAAAAAAGTCACAAATAAATTAAACAATAATATAATGCTGCCAATACAAATACAGCCTTGATTCTTGATATTTAGCTCTCTGACATTGCAGTGAACACCAGACAAAAGAAACGCAGACCAGTTTTGCATTTCTCCAAGGCCGCCTATGCTTTGTTTATACTACTAATAAGAGCACGGACACAGTATATACCTTATGCATGGATATCGGGCTGACACAGTTAAATATGAAAAAAAAAGGTTCACTTACATACATACATAACGTTGAAAGCATAAATGTAATCGTAATTATCCTCTTTTGAATATTTGCATTACTACTTTCAATGTTATTGTAGGTTGTGGTCTTAATTTTGGGTTTTCACGCGGCCATAGAATTAGATACTATCTAATCGTTATCGCCAGTCGGTACACGTATTTTATCGGGGGGAAAGAATAATATTTTGTATAACGCTTATGTATGTATGGCTTCATTAATCATTTGTATGTACGTACCTGATACATATATAAACGAAGCCGATTTGGATTCTGTAAAATATAGGTTGTTTAGCATGCGATATACATAAATAATCATAGAGTATGGGAATACCTGTTGATTAATTTATGAATTCGCGAAACTAAATATGTATGCAGCTTCTACATACCGATACAATGGCATTTATAATTATCACTATCAATATAAGATGAACATAATGTCTGTACTGACGGATATGGAAGGAAAATTTATTTTTTAATTACGCAAAAACTATCCATTTTATCTAATTCCTTCCTACATTTTCTGTGCTTCTCAGCTTAGAAAGTTTAAAATTTAAACTCAGGTTTCTTTATTTTTACACGTCATCCCATGTTAAAATTTAGTTTATAGCATTTAGGTATTACGGATTTTTGGGGATAGAAATCTCTTATCTGCAAAACAAATTTTACCTGCAAAGGATTAATTTAATCACTTGAAGCGCAAGCGCGTTTCTCAATTCAAGGCGAATAGGGGGACGTTTCGCTACCACGTGACCGCGTTCTCACGGAGTAATATGGCTGCTCTGTAGGTGGAGAATGGTATTATTATCGAATTTCGACTCGTTTTTGCAACAACGGTGCGTTCGCGCTTTTATCGTTACACGTGGGTGTACAGAAGAGAAAGACGCGTTGTTAAATTAATCGCAGGCAAAATCAGAATCGTCTCGTGTTGTCGGTGCGGAATTTCCGCGTACGCAACGAAGTTATCTGAAGGTGCAGTTTTGTGTTTAAACAAGACATTTTTCTCAATAACGCATGTCCCGCTCCGTGTGACCTTGGGGTCTCGCGACATTTTTATAATGAAAATTTTCCCCAAATTAACACGTTCCTGAAAAGTAACGCGGGTGTATTTTTTGCACGCGCTAAATTCCTCCTCCCCGTCGTCCCCGGAAGGTTGAGTCGAAGATCTGGAAGCCCGTTTTTTTCTGCACTTCGCGAAGATGGCACTGTGGACACAAGCGCAGCAGTTGCCCCACGAGAATATGCAACAAATCCGTGCTATATACGGTGAACATTTCCCCATTGAGGTGAGACACTTTTTAGCGCAATGGATCGAGGAAAAATTTTGGTAAGTTTTGACGCTACCTTTCTTTAGTTGGTTTGACACGAAACAAAATACCCTTTTTTCATATACCTGACGACTATGTGTGGTATTTTATTTAAATTTTATATAAATATTGCATTATAGTATTTTTACTGTATATTAACTGCAGTGATAATGCAGGTCAAAGTACATTTTTTTCCTGCTTTTTACATAAACAGGACAGATATGGAGTTCTTAGCGGACAATCCTCAACACGAGCAATACGTAGCAAACTTAATAAATTCACTCATACAAGAGATCGAAAATAAAGCAGCTGCCGTCAATGATCCCGAATTGTTCTTGAACAAATTTAAGCTGCTAGAAGCTGCCAAGTCATTCAAACAACGACACAGGTATGTTAATATTGTTTGTTCTAACATAGATGGATGCTATTGCAATTCCATGTTTAATAAATGTCATTCTCGCTACTACATTTATTCTATTAAGCTATTTATTTGCTTTTTTTCTTATCACCATTTGGAGATATTTAGATGAACCCTAAAACATGATGATAAATTGTTTATATCTTTATAAGTATACAAAAATATGCTTATCTTTTAACACCCTTTTTACCTAGAAATATTATGATTGTGGAAAAACCAGAATAACTCAATTTTTTCCCAGTAATATTGGTGTAATCCACTCAAAAATGCATCTAATGTCCTTTGCAGTAATAATCCGATGAGTCTTTACAATTATATACGGCAGTGCCTCCAAACGGAGATGCGTTTAGTGAAAGCTGCAAGCGGAGAGGCTTTAAGTGGGATTTCGCATATGATGCTTTCAACGACTAGCACAGAAATCATGCAACAGATTGAAGTGTTGAGGGTTCGCACGACGGTTTGTATTTTATACACAGATGGATCGATCTGTTGTTAATACTTTACTCTTTTATCATGCAGGATACAAGCGAAGATTTACGAAAGATGGAACAGGAACAAGAAGCCTTCACGATACACTATCACGATTGCACAAAATTGAATGGTAATTGAAATCGTGCGTGTTATTTCCCACGTATTAACGACTTAATTTTTCTTTATTAGCACATATACAACAGATGCAGAGTCAACCTACGCCGCAAGCTCAACAGACCCTCCAGAAGACGATACGACAGAAAGAAAATTTGGAACAGGTGCTTAATCAGAAGGTATGCGTTTTAACAGTTTTAGCAACAATTTCCTATTTGTTTACTAGAATTTCGAACAAGTTATGTCATAGCACTTTTGAATTGTTTTTTCAATTATGTGTTATGTCTAGAGTCGCAGTGAGTTTATGTAAAATATGCACTTTTGCCGAGTTACATCAAAAGATCCTATAGTTTTTTTTGATGAAGCAATAACTTATATTCCTAATGCTTTGAAGGTGTTTGAATGCGAATTATGAGGTGGTTTAAGAAAATGCTTTTGAGGAGTGACATTTTTTTAAAATAAAAACTTGCATTTGTTTCTATTTTCCATATATAGCTAATAGTTGACAAAGTACAAATATTGAGTTGGAATCTTTTAAGTCTTAAGTTGGCAGTATGTATAAGTTTGACAAGTGACAAGTTTGGCGGACGACGTGTTTTTGAGAAACAAGTGTATAAAAATGTTTTGGTTCTAAAAATAGAAATAATAATGACGATACATTCGTAAGAGGATATAAAAAATTCTTTCAATTATGTAATATCATATTTTTTTGACGTTTTATACATTCTAACCTATTTTTGCGATGTAATATTCCATTAACATATCTTTTTTTTTGTTTTTATTTTAAAAATTTAGTTTCTAACATTTGTCGGTAGAGTTAAATGAACTACATGCAGGCTGAACCACTTAAAGTAATACAGGCAAATATTTAAAAATCGGAGCAGGCGCAGTTGTTATGGACAGAGGGGGACACGTTATTTTTATAATGAGAATTCCGAAAGAAATGGATGAAATGGATAATCAGTTTTATGTTTCTAACTTTCCCTACTTTTAATTTTTACTTATATTTTATACCTCGCTTTAGGTTGCCGGTTTGATGCAATCGCGACTAGCCTTGGGTGATAAATTCAAAGAAACCGTTCGGCTCTTAAACAAACTACAATCGCAAGTCTTGGACGAGGAACTTATCCGATGGAAACGAGAACAGCAACTCGCTGGCAACGGTGCCGTCTTTAACAGCAACTTAGATACCATACAAGAATGGTAAATACACAATTCCTCGTATTATTTTCGGATGTATATTTATGTTTTACGATTGGGAAATCGCTCGTTGCCTAACTGATTTTGTGCATATTTGATTGATAGGTGCGAAAGTTTAGCCGAGCTTATTTGGTTGAACCGGCAGCAGATAAAAGAGGTGGAGAGATTGAAACAGAAATTGCCGCTTGACGCACCCGGAGTGAACGATTTTCTGCCGCAATTGGTTGTGGAGATAACCCAACTGTTAAGCACTCTGGTTACGTCCACTTTCATTATAGAGAAGCAGCCGCCGCAGGTCATGAAGACAAACACTAGGTGAGTGTTTACATGCTTTTATGTTTCCGTGTGGTTTTTGCTGTTTTTTTTTTCTCAAATGGTGTAAATATGTTTTATTTATTATCTGTTATTGCGTGATTTATTTTTAAATCGTCCATTGTAAGATATAATTGATGAGTAGCTTCAAAATAGGGCCCCAAAAGTATGACTTCTGCTATGTTAATGACCAGACGGGAATTTATGATTTCTTTTCTTGCCGTCGGAATGAGATCCACAACAAATACGGTAAAAAAAGAAATCATAAATTCCCCCCGACTGGTCATTAACGCCGGTGTGTGATGTCATCATAGATAGGTGTTCGTTAATACATCGGTCGCTTCTTTTTAACTCGCATTTTAGTTTGAAATATTAGTTCAATGGGGCGAAAATTATTTAATAATCTCTTAAAATCCAGGTTTACGGCTACAGTTCGTCTCTTAGTCGGGGGCAAACTAAACGTGCACATGACACCGCCCCAAGTGAAGGTGACCATAATCTCCGAATCGCAAGCGAACATCCTCCTGAAGAACGACAAGCTCGCGAAGAACGGCGACGGAAGCGGCGAGATCCTAAACAACACCGGAACCATGGAATACCAACAGAACACCAGACAGTTATCGGTCAGTTTTCGCAATATGCAATTGAAGAAGATCAAACGCGCAGAGAAGAAGGGTACGGAGAGCGTCATGGACGAGAAGTTCTCTCTGCTATTCCAGTCCCAGTTCAGCGTTGGCGGCGGTGAATTGATGTTCCACGTGTGGACATTGTCGTTGCCCGTTGTTGTTATTGTGCACGGTAATCAAGAGCCGCATGCTTGGGCCACCGTCACTTGGGATAACGCCTTCTCTGAGCCGGGTAGGGTTCCTTTTACTGTGCCGGATCGGGTAAGTAAAGCAGGTTAAGATTTTTTTTGAAATATTTTTGAAATTCTCGTATTTATCATATTTTAAATTTAGCGGCAGTGTTATAACGTAAAATACGCACCAACATTATATACACCGTATTATGAATAACACATCAAAATCATGATAATTTAAAATCTTGTTTTGCCAACCGAAAAGACAAAATCCCACTAGGTAACCAAACAAACACATACGGTATACAAAATTTCCTGTAATAGTTGCGAGAGAGTGCATTTTGACACACGTGTCCATTGATTCTAATCGACATTACGTAAATTGTCAATTTTCACGCATGTCACACAGTAATATGTTGTCGACTGACTGATTGAACGACTAATCGACTAAGGCTTATTTCACACTTACCCGGCAGCCGGGGGGACGATATTTTTGCCGGCGCCGGCACAAGAAGTGGATCTATTCACATATAGCCGACAGCAGCCCGGTTAATCGCTTAA
>JARFOC010098772.1:0-12744 GCA_031763485.1 Osmoderma eremita | reverse complement strand
TAATGTGAATGTTTGGGGTCATACCACGGGTTGGAAAAGAATATTTATTTTACAGAAGAGACTGTTAAGGCTAATATTTTTAAAGCCAACAATATTTTCCCTAGTATTTATATTTACACAAGTATTATGTACATACATCAGAAATTATGTTACTCTTGAACAAAATTCTAACTGCCACCCTTATAGTACGAGGCATGGCAGTTCACTAAGAACAGCGTCACACAAAACTTCACTCTATGAAAGAAGTCCGACCTATGCCGGCAAACACCTGTTTAACGCACTACCAGCTATTATACAAAACATGCTTCAGCCTCATTTATTTGCACGTAAACTCAAGCGATTTCTGCAATCCAGATGTTCTTACTCTCGATTTGACACTGGTGTTACATTTAATGAGCATATCACATCCCTTTGCACACCTGCGTCTAGGATGCTTGGTTATCTCATAAGATCGTGTAGATACTTTATGAACCCATTAACTCTAACCACGTTGTATTATTCGCTAGTAGGCGGAGTAAATTAGAATACGCTTCCGTTATGTGGTACCCATTGTACACCTACCAACAATTTATTGGACGAGTTCAGAAAAGATTTTTAAAATAGCTGTCCTTCATAGCTGTTGGAATATATCCACACAGGGGTTCAGATTACAATAGCCTGTTGGTACGTTATAAGTTTGAATCCTTATCGGATCGGCGCGATATCCACAGCTATAACTTTTTGTGCAATTTACTTCTTCATAAGATAGATTCTCTGGACTTTCTTTACCAAATAAACTTCGCGATTCCTAGTAGTCACAATACAAGGTCTACTTTACCAGATACCTAGAGCTAGAACGAATGTTTTGAGCAAATCCCCTGTTGTACATATGTGCAAAAACTACAATAGGTTTACATGTCACAACTGATCTGGGTTTCCTTTTAATATCGTGTCTTTCCTCTTCCTTTTTTCTTATTGTCTTCCCTACATGTTTTACCTTACAAAAATTTTTGTTTTGGTCCCTTATTACTATTATTATTAAAATGATAAGTATAGAAATAAATAATAATAAATTTTATATTTTTTGATTTCTTCGTTTGTTTGACTCTGGTACATACATATATCAAAGCTTGGTAAATAGTGGTAATAGTGATAAATAATGGTAAATATATTGGATTTTCATAAAATCGTTAAATTATCGATATGCTGAAAAGCTATATGAAAGATCATCAAGGAATAATGTTACATAAACAAAAATTAGCGCTTCATTTGGAAAAATGAAGTTACGTTTCATTAATTGAAGTAAATGTTCACATTTACACGTACCCCAAAGTAATTATTATTTTGTGGGGGAGGAATAATCAGTACAGTACATTTATTGTGCTGCCGCACAGTCCTTGCAAACTTTACTAAAAACGTTATTATTAAAGATATACATTAGATAACACGAAGTAATTGAATTGTCTTAAATTGTAACTAAGAAGACGCAAATTCATTAGATAGATTCATTCAAATAAGTTTAGATAAGCTTAGGTTTTCTTCGCAAGTTTTTATTTATTATTTATAAAATGGTAGATAACAGTGTCCCGAGATTTTGCTTGTGGAGGAAGTGACGCAATAGATATTTAGATGTTTGCGCCTAAATGTGACTGGTTACCTCTGCTGTGATGGCATATACCGTCTGAACAACAATTTGCGAGAACCATGTGACCCGTCAATTTAGTAATATTTTGTTTTAAAGTTGATTCTGTTAGTTTGCAGTAGTATTGTGTTGGCAAATAATAATTTCATTAGCGTGCTACATGAGTTTACGTGTCATCTATCTTTATTGTTTACTAATATTTCAATTAAGTAAACAATACAAACACTAAGTTAGTGCTTGGGTTGCGTTATCAAGGCAACGTATTATTGGACCAATATTTTTTATGCGCATTACCGATATTGCGATGGGAATTCAAGCATTCCCGAAACACCTGTCCCGAACTACTTATTATTTTGTGTTTTTAATAAAGATGAGAAATGAAGAACAATATCTTGCTGATGGGCTTTTGATTTGTGCAGAATGGGGTTGCCCCTTGCATGCTTTCGATTTAAAAGATGTTGCTGAATCATATATGAACAGGAAATTGTCAAGCAGTTTAAAAATAATCGACCAGAAGAAGACTGGATTTGGAGTTTTTTGAAAAGGCATCCGATTTTAACAAACCGCTTTGGAGAAAATGTAAAACGTTCAAGAGCCGCCGTGAGGAGTTCACTAGCTGCTCTTCATGAGCAGCTAGTGAAATACTTCGAAACCCTAGAAGGGTCTTTGGTATACGTTATTCATGAAAATTTAATAAATTAGGATGAAACTAATTTTTGTAACGCACCTATGCCAATCCCTGGACGTGGCTTTTTTAAAGCCAATGAAGGTTGCTTGGCGGAAAAATCTCGACGACTGTAAGAAACGAAATCGTGGAGTTGTACCTAAATCAGAATTTCAGTTGCTTCTCCGGAAGCCTGTCGAATCAATGGAAGATAAAGTTCGCTAGAATATCATAGACCAGCGGATTAGTCCCTCTCGTACGGACTCAGTTTTAAAGAGAATACCACGAAGAAGCGTTGAGCATGGGACACATCCGAGATGGTAAGATATAAGGGCCTTATAATAAAATTGGAGGAAGCACGAAGCATAGGAAAACCTCAAGCAAAACACGACTTCAAAGTGAGGTAAACGCTTAGATGTTTAACCAGTGCAGCTTCTGCTTTACCATCGACATCAGGCATCGACAACGCCAACATGAAAACCATCTTGAATGAAGAAAGTCTTGTTGTCAGTACGAAAGATGAAGAAAAAGAAGACGACCCAGAACCACAAGCATCGGAGCCAAATAAACTGAGAGAGGGAGACTTTATTCTTGTTAAATTCATCACCGAAGAAGACGAAAGATCATAGTTGTGCGTAGGGCAAATAAAAAATGCCTTCGGTGAGAGGAAATGGGAAACAAAGTTTATAAGGAAAAATGTGAGTAAAAGAGAGGTTCGGTTCAGTTTTCCCGAATTTTCAGATGTTGACACCATTTCCTCTGAATCAACCATTTCTAAGTTAGAATTAGCTTTATTTTCCCAAGGCTATTCGATTTAGTTAGTATTAACAATGTTTTTTGATTTTTCTTAAGTTTCTGCTAAACTAACCAAAGAGCTTCATTAAAAACCTTCTAATTACAAATTTGTAATAAATAAATATTGTTCTAACCTTATAAAGATTTTCTTTTTAAAACTTAAATGTAAGTCCGAACTCACACTAGGTAACGTCCAAAATCGGTTTACATACAAAATTAATGAGTGTCAAAATTTACCTTAACATATGCGGTAAATCTGGACAGATTTTTAATTTAAAAAAATTAGTGTAGTTGAACCTAAAATGTATCTGCCAATTTATTCAAAAAGGACCACAGATAGAATACTTTGAACATTGCGTAAATATGATAAAATCTGGTTGTTAAAACAATAAAAAAAACCCAAAATGTTGTGCGAATTAACCCCGGTCTACGGTGCTAATAATGTTGGAACTATTATTGCTACAGTAATACATCAGATATATAACAATAATGTTAAAAATTTACAGTAAATAACAAACAAGAAATGCAAAATTTTCCAATGTTTGTTTATTTAGTTACTTTAGTTTATTTAGTATTTAATTTGCAAGTCGAAGATCATGGATTTTTTTCCAAGGTCAATTCTATTTAATGAAAAGTTTTATTGAACGCAACACCAATCCACTACATCGAGAAAGGCAAATTCCGAAATTTCATAATTTGCTTTTGTAGGTGGCAAATAAAAGTTCTCTTGTTCCAAATACTAACACAAAATGTAGCTTATTACGCAACGACATATGTTTGTAAACACGGTGTACTAAAAATATGTGGACACACCTTGAGGTGCCTTAAGTAAAGGAAACAGGTTTGAGAAGTAGTGAAAATATGAGGTCCCGTTGAATACGTGACAGTTGATTCGAAGTTCATATAAATTAAAATAACGATTAACAAATAAGCAAATATTATTATGGTAAAGTGAAATTACACTAATAATACAATCCTTTTGTTGTATTTTCATTGGTATTTTAATTTATATTTTTTGTCTGAGTAGAAAGTGATAAACGTGTTACGTAAACAACGTTATAGTTGTTACAGAAGATACAGAAGACTGGTTTTTAGTATTTCCTGTGTATGATTATTTACAGTGGATTATAGAGGGATATAATCCGTTTTTGAATTGTTTCTTCACAACGATATATTGTTCACAACCCTTCCACTCTATAATAACATCAACAATAGAATTATGTATGCTTATAACTACACTGCGCGCTCCTGAGTAAGTTGATTCTTTTTAATTATAAGACATGGACAAGGCAGGAAGGAGAAAAAGATTACACATTTAGAAGTATTCAAAGATACAATAACGAAGAGGAAAATTACAAACCATCTTGTGTGATTCGAAAAAGAAATTTAATACATTTAACGACTAAGAAACTAAACTTAACTTTCCCCATTCCAATACTCCAATTAAGCATTTTATTTATAGCTTTATAAAAACACGAATTTTAAAATTAGGTGAAATTGGGAGTAGGCATACGTTATAGTGTTTATCAATGACATTAGAATTTAGGAATAAGAAAAGTGACGAAAATTAAAAATATAAATAAGAAGGAATTTAGAAGTATTTCGGAAAAAAAAATATTTGCTTTCAAGGTAACACCTAAAAGTAAATACTTGTGTTTTGTTCTTTAAATTATTTTTCAAACAATAAATCATGAAGAAATATAACAATCTAGATCAGTCATAATTTGAATAAACGAAAATTAGAGGTAAAATTATGTTAATGAAAGAAAAGTGTATTTAAAAAATATAACACTGATATGGGACCTATGCACCATTAATTTTCATTTCTCTTTATACGAATTCTCAGTTAAAAATATTATCAAAACAAATTTTACTAATTAAATTAACATCATATTTAATTCAATATTATAATTACGAATTAAAATATTTAGGTAAAAGCACAAATTATTGTAAAACATTCCCACACACCTGTCTCAAACATAGCCATGGCAACGAAAACAACGTAAAAGTACTCCATGTCAGCGGTTACACTTCTCGGCTTCGCTTTCAACAACTCTACAATGATCCACAGAAGAACGTTCACAAACTGTCGAACCGGTGGCGTTTGAAAGTTTAAGTCGCCGCATTACGCTATACCCACAAACAGTAAAAATTTCAATGCTCAACTATCTCCCCACTAACTCCTATGTTCATCAATTAAACTTATGAATTTTACGACGGGCGTGTTTACTACATCATTGTGTGACCCCCGTGTAAATAGAGAAGAAAAAAAATAATAACGAAAACAATTGCGTAATGGAAGCAGACGTCCGAAACGATTTGTTGGAGCAATAATCACGGTTGATAGTCACTTTTTTTGTGTAAAATAACATAAATTGAGTCGGTCAAGGATAATTTTAGCATTTTAACTGCTACTGCCCACTATATAGTTCACCGCGAAAATGTCAATTATCTTCAATATTGTGGCGATGGATTTTAATTTTCTGTCAGAATTCCATTTATATTACGTATGTGTATTTTAAAATCAATACATGTTCGACTCAGCAACTGCAGTTTTTGATTTAATTTAATTTATGTTATAAGGGTACGCCAGAACTTTAACCCCACATACTGAGTGTCCATATAAATGGAATTTGTTTGTTTTTAATTATGACTAACTTATAAGAACTTCCTAAATGTATTTTTTATGTATGTACACACCGCCTATACAATCTTGTTTATAGAACTATAAAAATGTATCTAGAGACGGAATCCTTCATATGTATATATTTTTATGGGGAAACAGTTATTATAAAAATATCGAGTAGATCAAATACAGTGCGCGCCTAAAAGTATGGAATAAATTCAGTACAATCGAAATAAATTTTTTGGGAGTAAATTTTTCTTGTGATAAAAGTACACATTTTTTCATGAATGTCGATTTTCTACCATCGTTTGTTTTAGAGTAATGACGTCATCAACTGGAAAGCATTTCAACTGTGGGCTGGTAATACAGTGTATCGGGAAATTCAAACACTACAAATTGATTTAATAAAATTCGGAACATATGCTCTCATTGCCCCATTCGGGATTTGGTTGACAATTAGAGCCGACGTGTGTGAAATTCCCGATACTGTATATCACCTCATCAACTTTTTTTTTTAAACGGCAGCCCCCTGTTTTTTTGCTTGACCTTAAGAGAACGTTTCATTGTCGAACCGATAGTATAACAATTTTCGAGTAAGTAACAATTAAATGTTTGAAACCGTAAGTCAATTAAAATTAAGCAAAAACTCTATTTCTTTGCAAAAACGTTATCAAATTTAGTTTATCGAAATCGCGTAGATAAATCATTAGAAAAAGTGTCAATCTTCTGTTCCGATTGTGTTAGCGGTACAAAACCCTTATTGCAAATTAAGTATTATATTGTCACACAAATGATTGATTGATTGATTTTAATTCACATCGGATGCATGGATAACATGGATAGCACTTTAGCCTCTTGGCTTTTTGTATTTGTCTCCCATTTTTGTAACCATTTCCTATTCCACCCATTCCCAATTCCTTGTGCCCTGTACCAATCTGTACAGGTTCTTGGCTGGTTGCTCTGTATAGTCCTCTGGGTTCATTTTTGGTTTCCCAAAGAGTGCCTGTTTTTTAGGGTCCAAGGCTTTGCATTCACATAGGATGTGGTATACAGCCTCTATAGCCTCTTCACACAGTCTACAGCTTGGGTCCTCAATGTCAACCCCAATTTTCTGTAGGTGTCCCTTCAGTGCGCAATGTCCTGTCACGAGACTTATTACTGTACGAAGATGATTCCCATTAAGATTTAGTAGTTAGCAAGCCTTCTTTACTAATGGCTCTTTAACAGAAGGTTTGCCATGACTTTGCCTGGTTGTATTTTTAGAGTATTCTTTGTGTTGTTCTTGGACCTATTTTCGTATCTGCCCTCGTACTGTGTTTCTAGACACTCCCAGACAGGTTCTGGACCCACGGATGAAGACGATGACCTTTTCTTTGCTAGCTCATCGGCTTTCTCATTGCCTACGATTCCCGAACGTCCAGGCACCCACAACAAAATAACTTTATTGCGTTCCGCGAGCACATTCAATTCCCATACGCAGTCCCAAGCCAGTCTTGATGTATGGTTTTCCATAATGCCCTGAGTGTCGCCTGACTATCTGTTGCAATACAGATTCGCTTATTGCTATAAGCTCTCTTAGTATTTTCAAATGCGCAATGCAATATTGCGTACACCTCCGCTTGTGCTACGGCGATGTATTTCCCTACTAGGATGGTAATTTTAGTATCCCCCACCTTACTATGTTTTCCAGCTCCAGACCCATGGTCGGTCTTGGACTCATCTGTAAACCAGGCCAGCTTGTTGAGCGAGTCACTGTATGCTGTTTTTTCACAATTTTCCTGATCTCTGATTCCCACCTCGAAATTCGAAATTAAATGTATATATGGGAACTCTGTTTTCATTCCCATAGGTTTCCTCTCACATGATTACCAATTTTGTTGTGTGGATAAAACTGGAATTCAGCAGGAAGTATGTGATTTCTTTGATGCAAAATATTCAGACCAGCCAATTCACAGTCAGTAAGATTGAGTCTAAATTTAGAGAAAGCCAAGTAAATTGGCGTTTGCACCGGTAAATAGTTTTTTTTTTTCAAATTGGGTCACGTTTCTTCTCAAAAGCAACGTCAGAATTGGAGTCGGGTAAATCCTCATTAGATGCTTGAGGCTCAATAAGTGCAGATATTAAATGTGTGGGATGAAATACTTGATAATACAATAGTAGGGTTCTTCATTTTTGAAGGAATCCTCACAGAAAAAAGATATTTAAAGTTATTTTTTTGCAAAATAACCTTGTTCCAGAGTTTGCAACAATTTTTCCAAACCACAATGATCCTG
Organism: Osmoderma eremita; assembly: GCA_031763485.1. Classification (NCBI taxonomy): domain Eukaryota; kingdom Metazoa; phylum Arthropoda; class Insecta; order Coleoptera; family Scarabaeidae; genus Osmoderma; species Osmoderma eremita. The sequence continues at coordinate 4,765 of JARFOC010098772.1, read as the reverse complement.
ACTCCCCAGATAATACGATATAGTTTCAGTAACATAGCGCACTCCCGGACTGTATGGGATTTGTTTGAGATTTTCTGAACAATTGCTTTTCTAGAAAGTGATTTGGTAGGTGAGCACCGATTGAGTGGCCCGTGAGATCTTGTTACATCCCTTGATTATTTTTATAAGGTTATTTAAGGGCCAAGGTCAACAGACCACAAAATTTAGCTGAACTGCAAAATCGCATTAGAAATTAAACTCGCAGAATTAACTCGGAAACGAGTCAAAATGTACAAAAAGAATTTTTACACAAGCCTGCGTATTGTAAAGAAGTCGCTGTTCGAAAACTTAATTTTGTAATTGAATTAGCTTGTCAGAAGTTTTTTGTTTATTTTTATGTTAACCATAAAATTTACGTTTTCTATCATTCAATTGTCATTTACTTGTAAAGTATTGTATGGAAGGTGGCAACATTGTTATATTGTCGGTTCAACAATGAAAGGGTCTCTTCAAATCAAGAGAAAAGAAATTCTCGATGATGTCATTACTCAAAACAAATAATGGTTAAAAGTGGTCTTCACGCAAAAATATGCTTTTTTATTTTTTGCCCAAAAATTTGATTTCGGCTTTACTAAACTTATTCCATATTTTAGGCGCGCACTGTACATGAAAATTGCGCCATCTTTGAATTGCTCATATTTACATTGATGTCATTTTACTATAATTTCAAATAGTAAGCGTTAAATATAGCGGTGACTACGAATTTTAATTTTTCCATTGGTTCTAATTGCACGCATATATGTAGATTATTCTTATTATGGTAATAATTTGGCAGTTTATATTAGTATATGTATTATAGTTATTTATTTAACTTTAAAAATATATTAATAAAGCAAATTTAAAACAACTTGTGACCAAAAGTAAAATATTCAGCAAAAAAATTTCTGTGCCATTTTTGTAAAATTACTTAGATAAATAGATAAATACTTTAACCAATTTCATAGAGTTGATCTAAACTCCTCAACTCCTGAAAAATTTTATCACACATTTACCTGAGCAAAGTATCCATTTTTAATTGTAGTAGTTTTGTTTACTGGGTACAAAACATTAATTAATATGTTAGTAAAAACATGCATCCTTATTTAGTCCCCTAATAATGCATGGAATTTATCTACCTTTTTGGAGCAAGCAATACTTCCTGTTTGTTTTATATCAAAAATATTACTGGATACAGGTGTGTTTGATAGTTAACATAACATAGCCCAGAATCACCTGTTTGTAAAATTTCGTGTAACTCTTCCGAAATAAGTTAAGGGGTTACACCATATCGGAGTTGTCCGAGAATCTGCTCTTACAGCCTCGGATAACATCTATCAATAGCTTCTTATTACGTACAATTCGTATCGATGCTTCTCTTCGGCGATTCGTCGCATTGTTATCTCATTTACATCTATAATCGATGCCAGTTTTCGTAATGATTGCCTTGCGTCCAGAAAAATCAGCGCTCAAGCTCTTTTAACGTCTGCAGAGGTCTTTCGAGTGACTCTCCCTCGCCAGCAGACTGCGATCTTCGCTAGGCTGTTGTGAAATCGTATATCTTACCACAGTCATATACACTTAATTGCATGTATCCAAAGAAACAAATTATTCCGTTGCTGAGTGCCCAGCGCGAAGAATTTCGACAACTTCTTCGATTATACCCCGCAGTTGTTTCAGCATCGGGTATGTCAATTTTTACCTAAATGAGATTTTAAAGTTTACCTGTAGTAAGTAGATTGTTTCGACTCAGATGCATAGACGTTGTATTTTTTTCTAATATATTAAAAAATAATAATAAAATAATATAAGAAATCAAATTTTCGGAAAACTTCTTCTATTCACAAAAATAAATTTAGACGCTTGTCGAATAAATTGTATTGTAGCTGTAGCTGTACAGGCAATTATTATAATTGAAAAGCGACTATTTAAGTGCACATGAATGCAGAAACCCTCCTCAAGATCATCTGAGTCGCCGACTTTTTAATTAGAGAGCGTGGCTCCAAATTTTTAACAATTAGATGTTAACAATAAAACTGAAATGACGAAGCAACTTAATTAATTGAACCTACTATACAACTACAGCTTGTGTGCTGCTAATATGTCTTAGTAACTTCCTCAACTGTATGGAGTGGCCTATTTCCAAAACCGGCTAAATCCGTGAATAGAAATTCCCAGAGAGCAAATTTAATGTAGAAGAAGTACAAAGCAAGTTTGATTTTCAAACTAAAGACTGAAATTGTACCTACTTTTTATTTAAAAGATTTCTTACCTTCAAAATGACATTATTTACGCGTTTTGTATAAAAAATGGAATGCCAAAAAACGTAAGTAACACATTTATTTTCTTGGTCTCCTGGTATATACCATTCCAACCAGTCACTAGAGTGTCCGCAGATTTTGATGACCTAGGTTTAGCTTAAATTTATATAATGCTTGCTTACCTATTATTAGGAAAGGTACGTAACACAACACATGAGGGAGATAAGATAGACTCTTCTTGCTACAGGGCCCCTTGTAGCCACACAAAACTAAAGGCCTCTTGAAACATAAAACACAATGCTAAAAAGAGAAGAAGGAATTGAAAAATATTTAAAAGAACAATCCATTCAATGCGATTCTACAGTAGCGGAATTAATATACGCAATTAATATCATGCAGATATTTCATAATATATTGGATTCTAGTTATGTTGGGGTTAATTAAAATGTCGAGCATATTCATAGGAGCTTTGAGATTAGTTTCTAATAGGTTACTGGTATAATTCCGTTGATTTCAGTTTTTGCTGAATACATCCGAATAAAATATAGTTTAGATCGCCCTCTTCACCACAGGAACAATTTGGAGATTGCTAAATGTTAATTTTGTGCAGGTGTTGTGGTGTTAGGTAATGATTGAATCTGATTCTGCTCATAATTGTTATGTACAGTAACATCAAATCTCCGGCTTTGATCTTACTGTAACCCTGCAATTACAATAAATTTAAATATGATCCTGTCATTTAATCAAAATAGAAACTTAATTTAGTTTCTATTAACTTCGAAAATGGTTTATTGAATTAATATGACATGAAAACTCTATCTATACATAGCTCGTCAGCTTCTCAAGTCATTCAGTCCTGGAGTAAATTAAATTATCTACCATACATGAGAATGTGGTAACAACACGTTTATTACTTAACAAAGGTACATACAAAAAAAACAACAATAGATAAAATAACAAATGAAATACAATCAAGATATCAGCCAACTGAAATTAAAATTTCTATATGGTACCGTTCCATTACATCACTGAACCACGGAGACCTGTTTACTTTTATACAGGTCGGGGCATAAGATTTTGCCTTTGTTCTAGTAAATTTATCCCTATTCGGTCTACAATGGCTGAAATAGCTCATCATTGAGTATATTCAGTATGTCTGAAGACGGGAGTTTGTGAGATATATTATCACCGTCTGCTGCGCAATTTTATCTGCCATTTCATTCACTTCAATTCCTTTATGTCCTGGGATCCAAATAAACTTAATGTCATATCTTCACCAGAGCGTTTAACAACTACCTTCTTTATCTTCAGGATCACTTTGTTGGAATTTGAATGGATACTGGTTGATTTTAAAGCTGACAAGGCACTATACAAGTGTGAAAAAATTAATGCTCTTTTGATTTCCTTCCTCTCGATCTCTTCAAGACCTACTAATATAGCTATGGACTCCGCATAGCAAATGTTTAATCTACCATCTAGTTTTTGCTTTATGTTTACACTACATTCCCTGTTATAAATTCCAATTCCCACCGAAATAGAGTCATACTTCTTAGATGCATCTGTATATAATCCCCAGAATCCTGGTCATTTCCCTTTAACAATCTCTTGAAAGCAAACGTTATTTTGGATGAAGGTATTTTTAACAGATTATTACTGACAGCAAATTTCAAAAAAATGGGAAGCGGTGTAATTTGAACAAAAAAATCTGTTTGGTAGCAAGGTAAGCATGCATTATAATCTAGAGATGGTTTGTACTGATATATTTCGTTAGCAGTTGGTATGATAGGAGGTGTTGGGTATTTCTTCCATATATTGTAGGTATTTGTTTCTAGTTGCCATTTCGCTTAATTTCCGTAACCACGTGGAACTGGTTAGTGTTATTTTGCATAGACGTTATCATCAATTTATTTGCTAGTTTTCTATATCTAATAGGATCGCAGGGAAGTTTAGCGGCTTCGTTCAACGGGCCTCATTGCACCCAAACATACTCTAATGGCCGCAAATTGAATGGTATGCAATTTTTTTTTGCTTAATGCTACAAAAATATTCCCACGTAATCTATATGTATAAAATACGCGCTTTGTATACACTCGATAATATTACCGGATCCGCTCCCCACCATGTTCTACTTAAAGATTTGAGTATATTGAGACGTGTTCAATATTATATTATGTGGTTTAATTTGTTTTTGTTGTGTAAGGTTGCACGCACTGGCAGCTAGATAGATACCACCACAGAACAGCAATTAATGAGAAACGCGAGCGCTGTACATTTCGCTGGAAACACGCAACTTCACGTTATTGCAATACAGCGCCCTCCGGTATGGTGCACGGCCAAATACGAAAATATGAGGGAATCGTGCTTATTAAATATGGCGCCACATTTAAAAGTTAGATATGTTTCGATTTTCCGTAATCTCATCAGTGTGATACGTCTACTAATAATGAGTCGTATTTACATCTCTCATTTAATTTAATAATGCCGTGACT
>JARFOC010098732.1:0-12748 GCA_031763485.1 Osmoderma eremita | reverse complement strand
TTATAGTCGCGATTGCGTCTAAGCTACTTCAAATAGGTTCCAGTCTCGGTTTCAGTTACTTTGGTGCTTGTTGGGTTCTTAGCGGCCGAACAAGTCTGATATTGTCGAGCAGTGAAATTACTTTCGTGAGACATTTTCGTGGCTTTCCAGCCTCTTGTGATGTTTGCCTGCAAATTTTTTTATCTCGTCTTCAATTATAGGCATAATTTCAGGCCTCGATGAATGTCTACGTTGTTGATATTGCACGGCGCATTGAGGATACTACGAAGTGCCCTGTTTTGGAATGTCTGAATGACCCTTATATTCTTGGTGCAATCTCAAAGTTGGATGCAGTTAGTACACACGAGCTTATATATTTAGACTGAATTATTTCATATACTCTAGTTACAAATAAAAAGGCTGCACTCGAGTATGTTATTTCTTACAGAAATATAATCTCTTTTTTTTTAACTTTGAAAAAAGGACTTTTGACCACATGTTCCACCTTTCTGCTCTATACTGCGACAGCAACGTTTTAAAAACAATAATTTTAACTTGGGTGATGAGTCCCTTTCTGGAAAACTAATAGAGGCGACAACTCAACAAAATGTAGCTACGGAACTAAAAGTAGTTGATAAAAACCACTGCAATGTAAATTATAGACAAATTCTGAATATATTAGGCAATGATGCACCAGCTTTATAAGAAATTCTGCTTGACCATCTAGAAGTAGGAACTGTGCACTCTATGGGTGCCTCACAGATTGACGGACCAGTAAAGACACCAGCGGATTGAATGGTGTTTTAAAATGACTAAAAAGTTTGATTCGGGTTTAAGAATTCCTCCTGCAATTTGGGAACGAAAATATCGACGTTTTACTAATAATGTGAAGTTAATAGCACCATTGTCCGCCAGAAAAACTGGTAAGAGATGTTCACTGATTAGTTTTGTCGTATAAGAGAAAAATATCGAAAATATTTTGAAAAATTATGAAATCCATTCCAAAGACTCTAGTATTGCAGTTTACGCAGTAGTTTCCTTTTAAGAAAGGAATAAGAAAATTGCTGATTGAAAGCAATTGCTTATGTTCGTCAAGTTTTTGCATTTTGCTGCTTACTACTATTCCTTACTATTTTATTTATTATATCATATTTAATTACACATTCACTACATTCTATCCCTACGAGACTATTATGTAATGGTATTATTGACAAAAAAAAATAAATAAAAAGTAGTGCCGTAGGAGATTGTCCATGCATATGTACAGATGACGGCTTATTCCATTTATTTTCCGATCATTTTTGATAGGAGCCACTTATGGTTTCGGAAATAAAGTCATTATGGAAAACATTTTCTATCGGATCTTAAGTCATTAAAGTGATATATAACTGTAATATGAGAGAACAAATTATTATGTCTTTATGATAGTATTAACATAGACTGTCCTAAGCGTTGCCCTGTTATGAAATTTATAGGTGTTGTTCGTTCATTATCAAGAAATTTATAGTTTATAATTGTATAGAAACATACAACTGGATACATATTATTATATGTAACTGCTTTAAATCAGATTTCGGCGCAGTAAATGTAGTTATATGATAATAAAGTATCTGATGTTTCCGATAAGATTTTAATACACTGATTGTGAGTTGTAAACCTGGCAGTGCTTTATGCTTATATAAAACGTTATAGAACGTTTGGTATTGCAACATGTTGTTTTTATGTTCGCCTAAAAAATAAAGACATGCGCAGATGGTAATTTGGCTTAGAAAAAATGGTTTACTTACAAAGCAAGCAATTGTAAGTAAAATACTGGATAATGAGATTATAGAGGAAGTGAAATCAACATTGCCGTTATTTCGGTTATGAAGAAGAAATTAAATCACGAAATTAACGGATTACTTAAAGTATAAGAATGGGCCGCAATGAAAATAAAAACCTTAACGAAATTTGCAACACATACATATCTAACTGCATCTATCAAATTATGTGTTATGAGCTAAAAGTTGTGGCAAGGAAATTTGTATGCCACAGATCTGGCTGTTCAATTTATTCAAATTAAATGAGAACCTTTTTGAAAATATAAAATAATCATAATTTCAGTTTCAAAGACAATTTATTGTACCACTACAATATTATTTCGCCACACTGTGGCTTTATCGGATGGATGAATAATGAGTTTAAGCAGAAAGATCTGTATATTTATAATTTTAAAGAAAGAAGAGGGGAGTTATACAAATCTAATTGTTACTAGTATAAAGCCTAATTATTTTTACTTTTGTTTTGTATATATAAATATATCATAGTTGTTGTTGAAACTGTGGTTATAATTAATACAATGATTTGCAAAAATGGAATCTGTCTTGTCTATGTTGTTTTTTGTATGTTCTGCAATCCTTTTGTCAAATGTTCTTCCAGTTTAGCCGACGTATATTTTATTATATTCACAAGTGAGTCTATAAACACCCGAATTCGATCCTTTGTCCATTTTGTCTTTATTGTTTTTTAAATGTCTTTCGATGTTGTTAGTTTTAAAAGTTAGCTATTTTTTTCTGAGGTTTTTCCCTATATATGTAATAGTTGTGTATTTGTTAGACGTATTACTTGGAATTTTAGGGTGTACTAATGATCAAGCATGTGATATCTGTTCTTTCTTAAGTATATTGTTGATTGGGTCTTTTTTGTATCCATTATTTTCGGCTATAGCGTATATTCTATTGAGTTCTATATTATAATTGTCTTTACTTATCGGTGTAATTATTAATTTGTGTAATATGGATTGAAAAGCCGCTAATTTATGAATCATAAGGTGGTGTGAACTAGAGTGGTATGGTTAAATCTCTTTGTGTTGGTTTGTGAAAAATAGCAAAATCGTGTTTCCCTGTTTTGTGAGATATCGTTAAATCCAAGAAATTTATGGATTTATTTTCTTCGTATTCTAAAGTAAATTTAATATTAGGATGAACCGTATTGATATATTCACAGAGTGTGGCGAAACAATATTGTAGTGGTACAATAAATTGTCATTGAAATTGTGATTGTTTTATATTTTCATTATAATTGAGTTTAAACAAGTGTCTCCCGAATCTATTAAATATGAGAAACTTTTTATCTACATAAAAAATACAAAAACCAATTCAAAAAATGTGTAATCTGAATGCACAAATGCATACTGATCAACCACATATCTACAAAATTGCATGTATCTAGTGCAGTTCAAGTTTTGAAGGAAGAATTGCTCTTATGGATATCGTACCCCACGTTGCTAAATCTATGTAGGTAATTAATTTTCCATACGTAGTCGCTATGAAGAGGTTAGTAAAATTTTTGTTGCCAACTCAATTTATCGAGGAAAGATTTGTATTTATGGATTATGTTCAGTTATGTTCTTATACGAATGTTGATAGAATACTGTTGATTATTATACCACAGGCATACCTAACCTTAAATAAAACACAAAGAAACATCAAAGTACACATATTGTCTGTATTTCTGTTAATCGCCTGTAATATTGTTTTTATTTACAGAGAGACATATATAGATTTACACAACATAAATATACTAATATTTACACGAGTATGCTTACAACAAATTAAAAATCATTTTTATAATAAATTTGTCAAACTAAGTAGTTTCGGAAGACCATGAATATGATGATGATGAGGCCGATGTTAACTTAATAGTAAATTTTTTGGGTTCATCTTGCATCTCGTCTAATTTCCACATTTCTTCTTCAACTAAAATTGCTAAAATATAAGTAAAATAAAACCACTATGATAGATATTAATTGCCTTACTTTTCATAACATCTTTAATGTCCAAAAAATGAAGTATATAAAAAATATATTTAAAAAATATATAAATATACCTTTGAGATCACACAACACGGCTGATTGTACAGCTTCAGGTAGTCCTCACGTACAGACAGCTGTTTCGAACTCACATAGTTCTCGTCAGTGCACGTCGGAGGATGCCTGGTCGCTCGTCAACATTCCGTATCGTAGACCAAACGTTAGCACATGTCTATAAGGAAAAAACCAGGGACATCTAACGTCCAGCCGCGGATTCATGGAATGATTCCAAAACGTGGTAACTATGTTACCAGTCAGCTGAGATCCGTGTTAGCGTGTGATCTTATCGGCGTCGAATGACAAATAAATCAAAAAAAGAAGATGAAAAATGAAGTATATAAAAAATCTTCTTTCTTTGTAATTATATTTGTTATTCAACGGTTTTTATTTTAATTTAATAATTGAGCACAATAGTAAGCACCCTATAATAAGCAGCCTGAGATTATTCTAAGGGTACCTAGAAGTATTTTGTTTTGGTCATGTAACGGTGTATTTTAAAAATACCTAGCTTTCATTATGTCAAAATAGTCATCAAACATTAAACAATCATTTTAGGTGGTGGGAGTTGAACGTTTTTAAACCTTAAATATAAGGGAATTAAAATTTTTATTATTTTCGAGGTTTGTACAATTTGCTTATACTTGTCTTTAAATACGGTGGAGAGTGTTCATATATGACAGGGGAGTTGCATTACAATTAGAACCTGGCGTTGTTAATTGCGGTCCATAATTCTTATTATAATTTAGTTCTAGAAGACGGGAACCACTGGCAATACCTCATCCATGCCAACCTGCCAAAAATAGAAACACCAACCCAACTTGAATAGTTGTGGGGGCGGTAAATTCAAAATAATTATGTACAGAGTGGACCCTCTTGATCAATCTGACGCAAGTGGACATATTACTAAGTAGATTACAGGTTTTTCATTGATATCCACTTACGTCAGATTGATCAAGAAGGTCCACCCTGTATATAATTATTTTGAATTTACCGCCCTCACAACTATTCAAGTTGTGTTGGTGTTTCTATTTTTGGGAAGTTGGCATGGATGACGTATTGCCAGTGGTTCCCGTCTTCTAGAACGAACTATTATGGCAATGTCTGCTGTGGCAGCATCACCAGTGTTACTTTTATAAATTGATACGTGTAGAATTCCCCACACAAGTCGCTTTTAAATATGTTTGTCTCCTGAATTGTGATATGTGTTATACTATTCAACATTTTAATGTGTCAGTGTAAACATCTTGTCCATATTTTAACATGTTAACCAACAATTTAATGTCACGACATGTAAGTTATAGTTCAGCTTAATTTTCTTTATCTTTTGTCCTTCATCAAACACATATTTTGTAGTTTGTACTCCTGAAGAAGATTTAAATAATAAACCGAAAGCTCGAGCGTAACAATGAAGTTGTGTTTTGATTGAACCGGGTATTTTCCCAACAAATTTGATCTTCGAATATCATCATTATTCGTTATAGAAGGGCATAATATTACAATTGGCCCAACAAAGTGGGTTTTTTTCCTGAAGATATTAGAATTCAATTCATAGAGAGAAATATTATCATCGTTTTATCAATTCATCACAGAAAGAAAGGGAGGGTAGTATAACGGTACAATATCTGCAAATTATTTATTATCTAGAAATTATTTGTTATACCCCGAAATCAGGGAATTCAGCATTAAAAGAAAATGGTGTTATTTTTATACCAAGGTACTTTTTCCATTCTGTGCAGTTTCATCGCAATCAGGATGTGCGGGTTCCTGGTGTCCCTTGTTTGTAATTTTAGCAAGGGCAATTCGATCAAGATATTTGCATTGTATAGTAAATATTACAAGTACTGTGGTGTACCGTAACCACAACGTATTGGAACATTCCTCATCTCACAATAAAGTTCGGAACACGTGGATTCCCACTGTCAACCGTATGACCGAATTCATTCGTTATTGTAACCCGTGTCTCGGATTAATCTATGTGTTATTAGACGAGAAGTGGTTATATAAGAGCAATACATTGCGTTTAAAATATGATTGTTATTCACATACATATTGTATTTATTTGTATGTGACGTATCCCTTTGTTCTCATAACCCGAATTTGAAATTCTCGTCTTAATTATTTGATTTATGTAAGACTTATATTTTCCCCATTGTTCATTTATTTTTAGACAGACACATTTATATTATATATATACACACATGCGCTGCCGACACTAACTTTCAATATCAGAAGTAACACACATAAATTTATGTCAAATACAATGGAACTAACATTAGAAGAATGTAAAAGCGTTCTGTACAATTACTCAAGCTCTTCCGAAATAAAAAGTTATAAACTAAAGCGATTTAGCGAGGAAGTTATTGGTTTCCTAGGCGAACATTATGTACTGGAAATTATCTACGCGAAAAATAAAAAAGAGGTACGTGCCAGTTTCTTCATTAAAACATTACCCGCTTCTACACATCAACATTTGGAATACATTCAGAAGTGCGGGTTTTTTCGAAAGGAGCTGACATTGTACGAAAATCTTTTTCCCTACCTTCAAAATTATTTTATTGAGAAATTCGTGCCTAATCACTATTTCATTAAGATGGACACCTTCATAGTGTTGGAGAATTTAAAGGAAATAGGTTACAATGTCTTTAACGAGCAATTAACGACAAAGCATTGTTATTCGCTTTTGGACACCATGGCGAGGTTCCATACAGCTTCAATAATCTTCGAGGAAGAACGATCCGAAATCAATAAGCCTTATTACTTATGCGATCATTTTAGAGAAGCGCTTTTCGAGGCATTTTTCGTATTTGAACCAGGTCATCCTCGCCATATCATATTCGAAAATACAATGAGAACGGTTATGGATGTCTTCAATCTCACAGATAAAAAAGACAAGAAGCACATTATGAAGAAGTTGGAATATTTCGGCCGGGGCAAAGTAGTGGAACTAATAAAACCTTCCAAAATCTACAGAAACACCTTAACGCATTGCGATTTATGGCGGAATAACATGATGTTCAGAGAGAACAATAACAAACTGGAGTGCCTTTTAGTTGACTTTCAACTAGCAAGGTATGTGCCACCAGCTTGGGATGTCCTGTTAACCCTATATCTAAACTGTAGTTTAGAATTTTTGGAAGAGAATCTGGAGTCCTTATTAATGTACTATTTTCGTGCCTTTGGCGACTGTTTAAAGTTGCACAATATCAATTCTAATAAAATAATGAATAAAGATCAATTCTATGCAAGTGTTGAGATGTATAAGCCAGTCGCTTCGCTGGAGGCGTTATTTTTCTCCACAATGATCTTTGTAAATAATGATTTATCCAAACAGATGCTCTCAAATGAAGATATTTTCCTCGAATATACTTATGTAAATAGGAGTAAATATCTGGTAGAAGAATTTAGGAGCAATGAATATTTTAGGTGTAGATTTATGGATATATTGTTGCTTGCGATAAATTGTTTTGAAACTATGTGACCACAACCTTTTAAAAATAATGTATTAAAAATAAAATTGTTTGATTTTTTATCTAAAGAAGAAAACTTTTTTAAATGTAGTGAATTCATTCAAAGGGAACACGCTTAATAACGCTTTTTCTCTCTTATTTTATTGAGGAACTGAATGAAATATACACTGAAAAAAGTGGCCGTAATATTACAAGACCTTTACTCAATTTTCTTAGTAAATTTTACAAATAAATAAATTTTTCAATATATATGAATTTATCTTTTTTACACAAATAATGATGTAATTACATTAATTCAAACGTATTATTACAAAAAAGTTGTATTTATTACTCTAGAAAGGCAACATTTTACAAGTAGATTTGTAACTGATATTAAATTTACAAGTTAACCCATTTGCTGCTGACTGTATACTAAGTAAAGATAGCAAGGACTGTGGGACAGCACAATAAACACACTGTTGGGAGTACCTCCCGCACAAGTATTAATGAATTCGGGACGACACGTGTTTCGGGAATACGGTTACCGACATGATAATGGGAATCCACGTATTCCCGAAACACGTGTCGTCCCGAATTAATTAATACTTGTGCGGGACGAGTAATCCGAACAGTGTGTTGACTGTATATTAGTAGAGTGCTCCAGAAGCTGAAACTTTTTTTCTTCTATTGTGGATAATTAGCCTATCTTTATCATTAAAACTGAAAACATTTGGAAAAAAAATTAAATTTAAATTAAAATTAAATTTCTATGCACAAAAGCGTCATTAGCACAGCACCTAACAAAGAATTTCAGCTTCAGATGCTGATGACGTCTTTACGCGTCATATGTAATTTAGATAAATAAAGGGGTATATGTTAGAAGATATTTTTTTTAAATAAAAATACCCTTTTGTTTACAAAAAAACAGATAATATTGGAATATACAAAAAAAAATGTAATACAATATTTTAAATACCTAATTTGACCTGTGATGAAGCTCAAAACAGGGTTCTAAACACAATGCTGGATTTCCTGGGCAATTAGGGCAGTGGTAAACAGTTTCCTTCCTTACTTTTTTACTGTGGTAGTAAGTGCAGCGCCGGTGGGCGTGCCTTCTGCTTGCACCAGATTTTGGATATTTTGTATAATATGTTTTGGCTGAGATGGAATCCCACGAGCAACTCCAGTTTCTTTTGGGAGCAAAAGATACTCTAATATTTCTAGTCTATAATTATACAGGGGAATCTTTGAAATTATATATTTCTTGTACAAAAGAAAGGAATTCACTAATAGCATCTATATGATATGAATCCCTACTTCTTATACCAACGTAGAGTTTTACGGTCACAAGGGTAATAAGACATTAGTAGATCTTTTTTATCAATACCTCCCATATATTTGTTATACATGTAAATGGCACGTGGTTTTTCTCTATCCTGTTGTCTTCTGTTTTGATATGTTACCATTTCGTCATGAAATTCGGTTGATATATTGGCAACTTCTCATTTATCACAGCATTTGGCAATCATAAAATTATTGGAATATATCTCCATGGTTTCTCCCTTTTTCAGCTTTTTTGCTTTTACATCTGTTGGACAGTCTTTGCGGTCCAACCGTAATGTACCAATACAGTAGGTTTCGCGAGAAAGTAATTGATGGGTAAGGTAATAACTGTTGTAATAGTTATCCAAATAAATGGAATGACCAGCATCTAATTTTTCTTCTACTAAATGCATAACAACCTCGGCCGCATGGCCTTTCCCTCCAAAATCGCCTAGGGATCCAGTGTAAACTGCAAATTTTATCATTGTGCCATCTGTTCAGTTCGAAGGTATAATTTTACACCGTACTTATGCTTTTTGTTCTTTATGTACTGTCGAAACCCGAGTCTGCCGCGCCACAGTACCATAGACTTATCTAATGATAACTTTTTGCCGGGATAGTACACTTGCTTCATTTTGTTGTTGAAGTAATCGATTACTGGCCTTACTTTATATAGGCGGTTTTCAGGTACTGACCCATCTTCTTTAGGATTTCGGCTAAAATGTAAGCACCGAAAAATAGTCAAATATCTATCCCGACTCATATAGCTAGCGAAACAAGGAATGTTGAATAATATATGTGTCTTCCAATAGTCCTGCAACCTGTTTAGGCGAATTGTACTCATATGTAACATCAGTCCGATAAATATTAGCATTTCCTCAGCGGTTACATCCTCCCACCTTGTTATTCTAGAAAATTCGCTTGTATTTCCTTCCAAAAAAACCTGTGTCGCGTATCGACTTGTTTCAGTTACTAATAGTTGATAAAAGTTATCATTAACTAACAAATCAAAATAATCCGTGGGTTCATTTCCTGAAACAAATTGATTTCATAAAAAGTGTACGAGTATATAGTGTGTTGAAAGCTTACCTGAAGGCTATACCAGTAATTGCCGTTGTTTCGTAAAGATCAAGTCTTTCAAGGAGCCGTCCGAACGCCATGTACAGTATTTATTTCTTCACGATCACGTACATTTTGAGTGGAATTATTCTGATTAACAACTTGTAAGGGAGCATTATTTAAATATTCTGCACCCCCATTTGCATCTTCATCTGTTTCAGATTCACTGCTATCTTCCGATAACTCACTAGCAGAAAGATTATCTGGAATATCATTGTCAGAATCCACTAAACATTGTTGTAACTCCTTTTCGGTTAAACGACGACGATAGTTATACGTATTTTTACTAATTTTTGGGTTTTGCTACAAGACGGCCCTGCGTCAGCCATATTTGTTTCGAAGTCGAACTAGAGCGATTTTCGTAATCTTCTATACCTATACAAACCACTGACCAACACACAGCACCCTTCACCAACGACTGAATCGGTAAAACCAAGTAGTTTACTTATAAGTTGATGACGCCTAAAGCCGTCATGCGCACGCAGCAATGTAAGTGCATGACACCCAAAGACGTCATCGGCACTGAAAGGGTTAAATTAAAAGCAATAAGTAAATTTACCTGTCTATTCCTAAAAATACAAAGACCATGTGATTAAATCAGATTGCGCCTTTACGTCACCAAGATAAGGGGTTTCACTTTCGGCGTATGTATGTTTAAACAACCTTCAGCATAATTTTGTAACGAATTGTAAGTTTGAGTGATCACCCAACTAATTATCTTTTCGGCTTCGAGGATCTTCACTCCGGAAGGCTTGTTATTTTTGTCGAGAGTAATTGGACTCTTACTTTGCTATTTCACGTCAACATTTAAGACACGTAGAAAGATATATCAGATTATACACCAGGAGCTATTGTGTATCATTCATTGGGTACATTCCGCGGGTTTAGTGCCTAATTGTTTGGGTGGCGTCATAGTTATCTGACACTGGAGCATAATAGGTCATTGATGAAACGCAAGGAGATGATCGCGAAATATTCGAGAATCGGTACTATGAGATTCTTACATCGGCTAAAGTACAAGGGTTCAAATAAGCAAAGCAGTAGTTCTTATGTAATTACGAATAAACCAAATTGTTATTTTTGCAAAGGTGATCATTTTATATTTCGATGTGAAAATTTATTACGTTTTTCCGCGAAAGAAAGATTCAATGCCATTCAGAAGCTAAAATTATGCAATAATTGACATCTATAGAAAAGAAGCTAGTACTAGAAGGTTCACAACCGCTGATTCAAACCACTGCGAGCAACACAAAATGGCCGAGATCAATTTCTTAATTAATAGATTAGTAAAATTCCCCTTGAATAAGAGTAGATACAATAAAGAATTGAAATACATCAACGATATAGCGATCTACAATGGTTTCTCTTCTACCGATGTCGAAAGAACGCTCAAAAATTTCCAATATAAACAATTTCTGATAAATTCCACAACCCCTTAGAGTCAGTAGAACCGCGAGAAAAGAAATTTGTTAAATTACAGTTTCATGAAATCCAAAAAGGATAAATAGTGTGTTTAAAAGCCAAAATTTGGCAGTCCCATTCACTTCTCGGAATACGTTACGTAACATTCTGGGGAATCCGAAGGACATATCTTTTCAAAAACAAAGGTCAGGAATTTATGAGATTTCATGCGCCGACTGTGATAAGGTTTATACTGGACAGACAAGAAGAGCTATAGAAACGCGGTTTAAAGAACATATCGCCCATTACCGTTATAATAGATCAGAAGAATCGAGTGTAGCACAACACATGATTGAAACGAATCATCGAATTACTTCCGATAATTTGAAATTATTAAAAAACGTAAACTCGCCGCGAGAACTAGACGCGTACGCAATGATATATATAAAAAAGGATCGACCTTACTAAATCGCGAAAAAGGAATTTTAGAACATTCTAGTTTAATGAATATATTTACCAGGAAAGAAAACGGACATACTGTATATTTTTCTTAAATGCGCACAAAACAGATGTTTTTATTTATGAGTGTTACCCCTACGCTCATAAATATTACCTGCCATTCGGGTCAGGCAGATTCTTTCGGACGTATTACGCTAAATGTGTTTAAGTAGAGAGAGATGTGTATATATTTATTTTTAAACGTGCATATTAGATTATGATTTTCATCTATTCGGGAATTGGTTGACAATGAGAGCCGACGTGCTCTTGAAACATATGTCCCGAATTTTATTAAATCAATTTGTGCGGTGTGGATTTCCCGATACTGTGTATTAGTAATACCAGCCCACAGTCCTTGCAATTCTATCTCTATTCTGTCAAACAAACTCATTATATACCACTATTCAACTGTTCAATGTCATGGATATTTTCATTGTATATGTTACATACATTACACTCCCTTCAACCAATTTTAGCGCATCTTTTGAACCGGTCTCCTGGGACGACTCGATCTTCGCCAGTGTTCCCATGTTTTGTTGTACCGGTGTAATATCCAATGTGGGTTCCGTGACCACAGGATCTACGTTGCCTTGCGTTTTCCCAGGCGGCAGTATATCTGGAATAGTGATGGAAGACCGGCGGCGTCTTAGGTGGTCCATGTGAACAAATCTCTTTCGGTCTTCAACTTCGGCAATGTATGTCGTTTTCCCCTTCACACACACAATCTTCCCCGGCATCCATTTTTCTTCCTCCCCTCGTACTGTCTTCACCCAAACGTTATCCCCTGTGATATATATCGGAATTTGCGGATTTAAGTTTTTTCTCTCTTTCTTTGGTTCCTCTCTTCCACTATCGCAGAAAAATTGGATTTTATTATGGATAGTAATGTTCTAGGTCTCCTGTTTAATAACAATTCTGCAGAGTTGCGGCTGGTTTTTTCATGTGGGGTGTTCCGGTATATAAATAAATAATTGTCTAGGAGATGTTGTACCGGCAACTGAACATTGCGATCCTTACCCAGTAAGCACACCATCGTTTATAAAACGTTAATGTATCGTTACCATAGTTAAATAAACGTAAATGGTTGACAATGTCAACGTTGTAGAATGATAATACATTAACGTATATATTA
>JARFOC010098721.1:0-38819 GCA_031763485.1 Osmoderma eremita | reverse complement strand
GGAGGGCGCTGTATTGCAATATCGTGAAGTTGCGTGTTTCCAGCGAAATGTACAGAGCTCGCGTTTCTCTTTAATTGTTGTTCTGTGGTTTACAGTTGACAGTAGGTTATGTCAATAATAAAGTGTCATCTGAATGCAGCTACACAAACATTAAAATATAGAATTTGCCCATGATAATCCCATGTATTTAGAAAACTATTTTAAGGAAATCTGATTCAGCAGACTTACATAAATTTTTTGAACATTACAGAAAGAATTTTGCTTTGTGATCATAATTTATTTAAATATTTACCCCAAAGGATGTGGTAGCGCTCTGCGATAATGCCTTAAGCGCTGTATTGACTATAGGCATGTAGGTTTATATTCCGATTAATTACACTATGAATATATTAAGTTTACATTTAAATTTAAAGAAAGTGCTACTTGATAGTTGAATATTAGATTTATTTAAAGCTCATTCGTTAATCCTTGTGTGGTCACTATAATCAACTAAACAAATATTTCGTGTCTTGCTATATTTAGGTTTATGGCTTCAATTTAATTTAAAATATATAAGTAAGTAATCGTTTATGTATCAAGTTTATGTAAATTCTCAATTGGAAATGCACATGTTCATACAAAATTTACTTTACGTAAATTAGAATTACATTAGGATTAGTCTGGTATGTAATTTCAGCTACGTTCAGCTGCGAATACATTGTTGTCCTCGGTATATTTTTAATGAAAAATACACGAATACAAACATTCTTCCCCTCTCATTTGGCTTAAAATTGATTCATCCCGCGGTAACATTATACGAAAAACACACGCGAAACCCAGGCTCCGGCAATCCGAAAATAAATAGAAAACCGCTCATAATTTTCAAACGTTCAAGGAATAGGCGATAGTAGTCGAACGTGGCCGAATCAATACGCGCCACATGTAAGCCGGAATATGCGCGTTCAGTCAGCCCGATGCGCGCTTAGGGCTGTCGCTTCACCGAGTGCCGTTACTCATTCACGTTCGGTCAGCTGTTCGATCAGTATGGCGCGTGCACGGTTGTAGTATTGTTGTTCGGACGAGAATTTTCGTGACAATGCCACTAGAATTGTGCGTTTCGCGTGTGTTAGCGTCCGTGCTGGTGTTACTGGTGATCGCCTGCCCCGAAACAGACACAGTGTTGGTCATCAACGTCCGAAATCAGGTAGGTCTATTCCTGTTGGTTAGGGACGGTATCTAGCTCATGGTACCTTAGTAAAAAAGGGGTAGTTTGTTTGTCAACAGCGCGTAAGTTGCCGATAGGGGCATATGAAATGAATGCTGTGTGAAGTTTAGTTTGGTCATGGTAATTTTGTTGTTAATATCTATACATAGTTGGTTGTAGCATTATTGTATGTACAATTAACAGGTACATATCATCTTTTTTGTTTTCGTTATACACGCTGAATTCTGTATAGTATGGAATAAAAGATAAATAAGAGTAATACCTAAATACAAACAAAAATGCGGTTCTATGTTCACGTAGTAACGAGAGAATAATTTTTCTATATTCAAGTTTCGCATTGTCCCAATCAACAGGGGAATCACCGGTTGCCACTACAGAATATCGAGTACACCGATATGATTTTTATTTACGGCGAAACTGGACAAAATAGTCTTGTTGTAAAATTGTACGCAGAACGTTTTCCGAATCGGCGTCATCCTTCGACTGAGACAATTGTATTAGTCGTGTATCAACTTCGAGAAACAGAATCAGTAATTCCACGCTTCGAAGGTCGTGCCACTCAAAGATCGCGCAAAGCGCAACAAGCAGAAGATATTTTGAATATCGTGGAAGCGGATTGCGACATAACTACGAGAAGTAAATGTACTCGAATGTAGGGTGCATACATTTTAAAAAGTAATTTACTTCATCCATATCATATCCAGAAAGTGCAAAGATTATTAGGATTAAAGGAATTAGATTTTCCCCACGTGGTTGTCTTCTGTGAGTGCTTTCAGCGCAGTGAAGTTTGTCAGTCAGATTTTGCGTCAGCAATTGTCTTTACCGACGAACCTACGTTTACCAGAGGTGGTATTTGGAACTACCATAATATTCTTCACTGAGTAGATGAATACCTCTATGATATACACTAAAGCTCCTCGCAAGTTAGAATATCCGGCAATGTTTGTGCAGGGTTATTAGACGATGAAGTACTTGGACCACATGTTCACTCACATCGACTGAATGTAGCAGAAATACATTAATACAAAATACATTAATGGCAACAACAAAAGAAATATTTATCAAGGAATTTGAAGCAATTGCTATTGATATTACTAAGATATTAGTTACTGTAGAGGATAATTGTCTGGAAAGATCAGTGAAAAATGGTACCTTTAACCTCTTATATTTTAGAAATATTGCCAAATAGAAAAAGGCGTCGCAAGCTCGCAATAAGCTATCAGGCATGAAGCATATAAGCATAAGTGCTGCACTAGAAGGAAAGATATAAACGGTACATCTTCTATCAATCATCTTTTTTCTGGTTTAGTTGCAGAAGTTTTACCTTAAACTACCTTTAAGATTTATATCTTCAACATTATGTAACTTGCACCTGATTTGCTTCCCAAAAACTCCTTATAAGAATAATTTGTATTTGTCTAAAAACCAACTTAACTTATACCGTTTGTTTGTATTCTAATCCAGGCACTAGACACTGCAGCCTTGATGCCTATTGTATCATTCTACATCGGTTTATGTAAGTGTGTATTGTGTGTGTGAAATGTATGGCTTGTTATTGCCTCTCCTCGCCGTAAAAGAGCAGAAGTGTTGATTTATGACTCCTCAACACTGAAGGGCACCGGGAGAGGTACCGATCACCTCGCTGCGACCGACATAAAAATTGATCGCCTCTTCGGCGATTCGAACCGTCGACTTCCCCACAGAACCCTAGCGCTCTTACTACTGCGCTATTCCGGCGTTGCTGGTGGCATTGGCCATGCTAAAATTTCCAATGGAATCAGTCAATGAGTTACACTGAAAGGGAATCTATATAAATCCGCTTCGTCGTAAATTTTTTTCTTCTTCTCGTAGAACTACTATTTTAAAAGTACGAATTTTTGTTAGATCGGTTACCAGCGTAGCGAGCCAGGCTTCATTCTCGTATTTCCGAAGAATTCCTATTACATGAATATAGCAGATTGGCTCGTACGGTATATCTAGTTATTTCATCAAAAAATAGATGTTGGTTTATCCATAAATGTATCCTCTTTATATTCTGATTGAAATGCCTTGAAAATTGAAGTATCTATCTGAATTGGTAAACTAAATTTAGGCAGCAAAAGATTGTTTAATCTTTTCTCGTTATATTTAATAAAACTTGTTTTATGGTAATATTATAATCATAACAAGCCAATAGTAGCACTAAATATATACATTTTTAATGTACTTAATACCTTGCGGCATGTAAATACCACCTTATAAAGGTATTACTAGGTACAATAATGTTTTTTGATACTGCATGCTGTAGTAAATGAGCTCATCATTTACTTATATATACGATATAATAAATTTTATGATAGATTTATTGGGTGTTGTCCATTTTTGTTATCAGTTTTAGTAGATTTTGTATATTACATCTTTTGTGACCTGGTTTGGTTTTCTTATTTGCAAAAGTAGGTGCTATCAGCTCCAACCATTATCTTGTGCGTGTGACAGGAGTGTAAAGCCAGTTTGACACGATGCTAGACTTGTCCAATTTTCGCACTATATACTAGTTTACTTCATAGAAACGATCCTATCTTTCTATTCAACTTCCCTACTAGAAATGCAATGCGCATGTGTGAAATATAATGTTTAAGCTTTTTTTTGACGATCTTACGTCTATAATTGTTTTTGCAACTTTTACTATCAGCAATATCTTTATTAATTGTTGCATTTTCATTGCAGTCATGCACTCTAGCTCTATTATCAACTTCCATCAAGAGAAAAAAACACCCCGATCTGTACTTCTTCTACAGCTGCTAATGACACATACACCATAAACATAACCTAAACTCAAAAGATACAATGTACTTGAGTTGACAGTGATATACTGATGAAGTTAACGCCAATGTACTATTTGGGAACTACAACTTCATTCCAATCTTCAAATATAGTAATAAACACGTAACAAGTATGGTTTCTAGAATGAAAAATTGGATGTCAAACGGGCTTAATCGACCGCTTCACGTTCTATTAGTAATGTCATAGTTGAACGAGAAGCGGTTGGTTGCACTCCTGTCAGATGTACGACATTATGGTTGGAGCTGATAGTACACAGAAATATAATTTGCGTGCAAGTTGTAAATCCTTAAATATTTTGGCTTTTTTTACAAGCTAAAATTATAATTTATTGTTAAAGCGTATGTATGTACATCAGATGTACATATCGCAGTGTTACAAAAATGACTTTTTAGTAACACTAACGTCAAAGACGTGTGTGATACAATTTTATATGTGATTTAATCCACTGTTATGTCAGTTGAGTTCGTTTGTTACATCAGATTGATGTAACCAAGCAACTTTTTGAAATATAACAATACTACATATGTCGGAGTTGATAGATTTCATTTATAACAAGTGGTCATTTAATTTTCGTATATCGAAATCTTGACGTTGGTTGAGAATTTGGAATTTTGAAAATAGATTACTATATAAAAGAACTACAAGAATTTTGACAATATTTCAATTAGAATTTATAAATATCTTAATTACTTTGTTGTGTGTAAGTGTATCGTGTTTCAACCCCTTTAGCTCTTCAGCCTTTCTTCACCCCTTTCGCCTTAACCGCAACCTCCAGAATCTCTTTCTTCCATTTATGCGGTTTTATACAAATCACTACTTAATTTATTTGTTTAATTGATTGCTGCTAATTATCCCCTGACGCGTACAAAAATCCGAACTTTGACGTTCTCATTGAACAACCAAACAGATGGCGACACCTCACTTTAACAATTTAATTAACAACCGATAGTACACAAATGTTTGTAAGTTCAAAACGAAAGTGTGTAATGTTGGGCATGCTGCAGACAAATCTGACAACGATAAGATAAGATCAACTAGCACACAAAAAGGTGGTGGAAAAGATCATAACAATATATTTAACGATTGTGTTGCCAATTTTCAAAGCTTCCTTTTTTAACGGATTCTATGTTTTTGTACTGCTATATTAGTTCCCTATTTCTTTTACACAACTAAATATTCTCTTCATATTCTACGATATTACTATCACAGTATAGCATATTTATAAAATTTCCAACGAATAATCGCGTGGGAAGTTCCGTATGTAAAGATCAGAAAAGTATATTTGTGTATGCGCCAATACAGTAAACAGAGATGATGGAATGTCTTTCTTTAAAGCGAGGTGGGGTGGAAGTTGGAAATGGAAAGCTTAAGAGGCCACTCGGATGATCAAAGAAGTTCTATTGGTAGAGCGAAATCAATTTGCACGGAGTAAAATTGATTTTCTTGATATTGGCATGTGTTTGTAAATTCCGTTGTAGAATTACAAAACTGATTTTTTGTCGGGTTCGCCGAGTTTTACGTATTACCAAAATATGAAATGAGTGTGATGAGCTAGGAAATGTTTTAGCACTGGATGGATGGAAACAATTTTTTCTCCTTTTAACTGAAATTCCCAATCCTATTGTCAAAACAATTGGAATGAAAAAGAAATATAAAGTATCATATTTTGAAATATGTTAGGGATGGGCGATGTATTGATACCTGTTACTAATAACCGTTCTCAACTGATAACTCTTTTAACCAGTTCTTGATTGTTGATATTAATAGTTACCAAAATAACTGGTAGACGATAACGCTCGATCCAATATCCTCTCAAGAACGGATACGCTTCACCGTTCTTTCTCTCCGTGCCCGTTCTCGGTTACTAAATATAATATTCACTCGGTGAATAGTAGTTCCATATGTACGACTGTTTATTGTTTATGATCGGTATTCGTTCTTGAGAGAATATTGGATCGCGCGTTATCAGCTACCAGTTATTTTGGTAACTGTTAATATCGAAAATCGAGAACCGATTAAAACAGTTATCGGCCGGAAACGGTTATTAGCAACAGTTATCGATATATGGCCCATCCCTAACATATTTCAAAATATTTCTTTATTTTTTATATTTCTTTTTTATTCCAATTGTTTTGACAATAGGATTGGGAATTTCAGTTAAAAGGAGAAAAAATTGTTTCCATCCATCCAGTGCTAAAACATTTCCTAGCTCATGTTCCTAGCTTCAAGTTTCGCGGAATGTCTACACTTCCTTTGTATTTCTACGCAAAATAAGAATATAACCTTCTATTGTAGTATACCCTAATATACAAAGTGTGTATAAATTGACGTAGAGGTTCTTCGTTCGGTTACGAATTGAAATGTTAAAATGTATCATGCTCCGTATGTTTCCAACAACCACTTCAAAGAAATATGCATTTAGAAACGCTGTACTCGCCTACTCCTTTAATAGTACTAGGCGAATAAAACGAAATATTTTCTGAATTTTAATCTTCGCAAACATTTTAGTCGTCGTCGTATTAAATAAACCAGTTTCACGACGACGTTGATGCAACCTTTGGGATGCGTTTCCATTATATAGGATGTTTTCGGTTTGGGAAACGTATGCGATACTCTCGTTCTACCATGTTAGCCTTTCCATTATGGTACATCATGTTCGCTGTATTCGTTGAATGTAAAATCCATTATGAGTGAACAAAATAATAGAAAAAGAAGAACGAAAAGGCATGGAAAGATAAGAACTGATCAGGGGCTATACAATATCCAGCACGTAAGTTCAAATTGAAAGTATACAAATATATTTAAAAATATATAAATATACTTTTTCAATCACATAGCATATCTGATTGTGTAGCAACAGACATCCTCACGCACAGAGAGCTGTTTCGGGCTATATCAGTGTACGACGGCGGGATGCCTGTTGCCCGTCAGTACGTCGTATCGTCAACTTCGCATTAGAATGACTCTTTCGTAAAACTCCAGAGACATCTAACGTCCGGCAGCGGATTCATGGCATAATCTCCAGGCGATAACTAAGTTACCAGTCCATAGAGATCTGTGTTAGCGTGTGATCATTATCGGGGTCGATATGACTAAATCGAAAACGATTCCTGCCCATATCCGGCACATAAGTTCAAATTGAAAGTATAGAAATATATGGGTTTTGCCGTTTGACAATGGGAATCCACGTATTCTCCAAATATGTTTCCGGAATTAATTCATATATTGTCCCACAGTCCTTGAAATCTTTACTCATAATATACTTATTTGTATACATTAATATTTATTTCCATAAGAAAACATTTTCTTTTTCATCTAGTACGTCAGATCTTTTGTTTTGTGGACAGCAGCTTCATTGTGGCATTGACTTGCCAGTATTCGAGTAAAACGCCATACGGCGATGATGCATTCTATAAATTCGGTCGAGCTATGATTATAACAAGAGCTCTGGCACCTTCATTCATTATGTTATCCATTCAAGCCTAGTTTAAATCATTCCGAACCACCTCTCCTGCGAACTGGTGTTCGTGCCAAAACTAGATTTTGTTAATTAAAATAGGCACAGGATTCATCGTGTGTTTAACAATTCGACCTTTACTTGGCCCATTATAAATTTAAAGTACCTCTTACAATATTCGGTTTTGCCTGTCTCCTTCTGTATGTTTGTTTTGTTCTATGTTGGATTTCTACGTATTTTGTATGAACTTGAGACAGACTGCTAGATGTACGCAGGACGTTACGAAGGTTTTCTCTGACGATAAAATGAATAAATTTGCAGTAATGATCGTGTTCGTTTCTGAACATGTATAGGCGCCCTTGTGATGACTCAAACAAAGTTTTAGCGATACAACTTTAATTCTGGCCAAGCTACACGTTGTTAAGATGTTATTCTTGTAACAATAATAATCTTTATTGTCAAACTGTTACATGAACCATTTATAGAAATATACGAATATAATGAGATGAACTAGGTTTGGTACTGCATTTGTGTCACAAGACGTATTAACATAAAGTTTACAGAGCCAGAAAGAAAAAAAAATAAGTGTCACGTCATTTGATCTCTTCTGGCTGACAGCGAAGTAATGCAATACCTATCCAACAAGCTATTGTTTAACATTTCAAATATCTCCGTCAACAAACTGACGTGAAAAAGACGTCGTTTTTGGGCATATTCCCATTAAACGACGTCTTTTTGACGTCAGTCTGTTAGCTGGGGTTCGATGGATTGGTTCAAGTAAATATAGTATGGGTACTAGATTATCCATTTTGCCGAGGAACATCGGAAGAACTGGCTTACGAGACGAGGTTTGAAGAGCACCGGTCAATTATTGTTGTATTAATGTCTTTTTGAAGGCAAACAGTGCACGCATTGATAATGTTTTCAAATATTTTTCATATTTCATTAACATAAAGTAACGAGCCACAATGTAGCAATGAGAACAAGTGGTTGATATGGATATTTAAAAGAAGGAGCCCTACATTAGAATACTGCGCAACACCAGGAGAAGCAGCAAACGGATTGCCAGAGAAACTATTGTATTGAATATAATAAATGCGTTTGGACAAATAGCGAGAAAGGAATGGTATAACGAATTAAACACTTTGGTGAGATCTTTATAGATACGAGGGATGCCTTTTTTATTTCGGGAATAGGCGTTGCAGGTGCTGCCACCTGACAACTGACGCCTGTGTCGTAAATTTCGGCCTTTTTGACAGTATACTCACCTACCCAGAACATTTTGACGTACAAGCGATGTTTGTGTTATTTACAGTGGTTTACAAAAATCATCTTGGCCAAAAATGGAATTAACTCGTGAACATTTTCGTGTCATTTACAATTTTCGACCTGGATTATCTCAACAACAGTGCATGGATGAACTTAATTCGGTATTTGGCGATGAAGCACCATCAAAAACTAGTGTATACCGGTGGTACGCCGGATTGAACCGTGGCCATGCCTCACTCACTGACAAATTTCGTGAAGGCTGTCCAAAATCAGTTGTCCCGAAAAACATTGATGCTGTGCGTGAACTGATATTGCAAGATCGGCATGTGACGTATCGTGAAATTGAGGTTTCCTTGGGTGTTAGTGGGACCAGTATACATTCAATATTGCATCAACATTTGCCGTCAAAAAAAATTGTTCGCTTTGGATTCCACACAATTTGACAATCGGTCAAAAAAGGCTCGTGAGGATTGGTCGAACGAAATGGTCCAAACATACGATCACTGTACTTCAAAACATGTTTATTACATCGTAACAGGTGACGAATCATGGCTCTTTGCCTATGAGCCTGAAAGTACAGCAATCGACTGTATAGGTCTTTCAAGATGAGCCAAATCCAACAAAGGTTGTTCGCGCACGAAGCACTTCGAAGCAAATAGTCGCCTGTTTCTTCAGAAAAACCGTGTGCCGTTGGTATAACTTCGGACGGTGAATTCTAAATGGTACACAACTATTTGTTTGCCAGAAGTATTCAGTTGAACTGATGGGTCATCCGCCGTACTGCCCTGATTCAGGACCCAATGACTTCTTCTTGTTTCCGCACATCAAACAAAAATTACGTGGTCAACGTTTTTCGACAGTCGAAGAAGCGGTTGACGCTTTCAAAATGCATATTTTGTAGGTACCTCAATCGGAGTGGAAATCTGATTCAACCGCACGCACAAGTGTATTGATCTTCATGGAGAATATTTTGAAAAACAATATAGTCACTATGATTAATTTTAGTTTCTATTCCCGGAATATAAAAGGCATCCCTCGTGATCCACCCACTTTACGTCTTTTACTACCGTACTATTGAGTTGGGCAATCTCAAGCAGGTTAATTATAGTGGAACTACCTGTAATAAAGCTCTGTTGTCGTACTGGAAGAAGGTGGTTGACTTGATTCAAGATGCCATTGTACAGCATCAAGACTTGATTCTCGAACTATTATCGTCAACCATTTTGAACGTGGTTTAACACTTCTAAAGTGACTCGGTGAAATCTTAATGTTAACTGTCCTTCCATAAGGACAACACAACGGTGGTACATATATTTTTAAAAAACAAGAAAGGCGATTTAGTATTATTTATTTATTAGTATAATTTTAACTTCAATGATGAATCTCGCTCTCGAAGAGCGTTCGAGGTAATGGCTCTAGAAAATAGGATTCCCTATACAATTTCTGCATTGCCAATTACGAATTGCTTTGAATATTCGTAAAAATTACTCACGACTCGGCTTGGCGGTGCTTCGTTTTCCACTCCTCCGATTTACAGGTAAAGCGGATCGTCTCTATAACAAGTCGCCCAACTCACCGGAAGATGACTGCTACGCCTGCCTCGCGGGGATGGGGAGAACCGCGCAATTTGTACAGACAAAAGTGGGTCACCTATCTCTCAGATACATGGTCGCATTACCTTCTACGCCACGCCACCGTACGGCTGAGTTCCACCACTATCGTTTCATCTCACGTAAATATCGAGCGATGGCAGGTATATGCGCCTAATAATGTAGATAGCGTCGCTTCTTGAGAGTTATGTACATATTTTTCAATATTCGGGAAATTGTTGCACTTTTGTCCATATATCATCAAAGAAACGAAAATTCCTGTATTCATTGAGATCAAATCAAATCAAAACCCTTATCACTTCAATGGGTAAATAGAAAGCTGTTCCTTTCCAAGCTATTCCAAAGAGAACTACAGAGGAAAAGAGAAAGAGACATAGTATTTTTTCACTAAAGTAAAACCTTGAAAGTTGAGGAGAAGAACAAATCAGGAGTTGGCGGAACTTAACAAAAGCCCAAATGTAATATAATTTGTAAAAGCACAGAGAGTAAGGTGGCTGAGACATTTGTAGTGATTTTACTTTAAAAACAATGACAAACCTAGTACTACGCAAAAACGCAACTGGAAAGAAAAGGAAGGATCCAAGAGCAAGCTCTCCAAGAGAAAGATGGATGAATGAAGTGCTTGAAAACTTGGATGATGTAAAGTTAAAGGATTGGAAAGAAAAGACAGCGAATAGAAAGTAATGAAAGATAGTTCAGATTCAGACTGTATTACAAAGAGATTGGTGAAGATGGTTTCTAAGGTAGGCACCATTCAAATGCTCAAGGGCTCCATGGCCTGTAGAGTTATTTAATAAAAGAAATATTGTAAAAACAATCAAATCATTGATGGTATGGTCACATTATGAAAATGGAATAGAATGGAGATCTGAGAAAAATAATGGAATGAAAATTGCCATACGACCCATAGGGGTACCAATGTGGTTGAAAGTGATTCAGGACAAGAACAGATGGAAAGACATGGTACGGGCGGTACAGACACAGTGCTGTGAAAGACTTGCAGATTTCACGTTTGTAACTACAGTTCTTTAGAATATTCGTTGCCTGCTTTTCTTGCTACCTACGTAATAAACGCTCTATTGAGTATATTGAGAGCAGTTTTGAAGTTTGCGATGTGAAACAATTTGAAGCGACGTGAGATTTATGCTGCTGGATTTGCCTATTCATGGACCTATTACTACGTTACCTTCTCTCTCGTATTTACTTGCATCGGTTTTGTGTTTACAACGAGGTAAATTTCTTGGTAAATAAGCACATATACACATCTATTGATGAAGTTTAGGTATAATATACTTAAAATCCTCGATAAAGAGGAAACAATTTCATGTTCTACTTCTTTCTCAAACAATATACTCTAATTTATATAATTAGCCAGAAACTGAGCGACGAGTATTTCACTTTTAACGTCGCATCCATTTAAATCTCTCGCTTGAAGATATTACCAGCCACCCTTTTAAAGGAGGAAACGAATTCCCCAATCGGACCGAACAAAAGACAATTCTAGTTGTACCGAACTCCCAACACTCCAATCTTCCGCTGTTCTCTCTTAAAAGCTGCCGACGACGACGACGTCTGCAGCTAACAACTTCTATCGTGGTAGTCGGCCGTAACGACAGTTCATTTTATACACTTCCAATTCCACCGAACACGCCCACCCCGCGAAATCTCCCAATCAGTCCCTTTAGAATCGTTGTGCGATGTTTAAACTATAAATTGGTTCAACTGAGTTTCGTGTGCCTTCTCGTCCGTATTTGATTTAAATTACTTTACAAGAATTCGCCGTCTGTGAGGGGAAAGCATCCCTTTTCCCTGGCGGAACAGGCACGGGGAGGTAGGGATCTAAAAGCGGATCATTACCGAACAAGCGGTTGGCATAGAACTTTAATTGCGAGCAGACTGAATGTGATCAGGTGTTTACCCCTACTTGATGGATAACATACACCGGTTACAGTTAACCGAGGAGGGGATTGATTATACGCATTGCGCGGGCGAACGCATATTTAATAATATTTGGAACGTGTTTCGAACGGGAAAAATCAATGGACGCAATAATAGGGCAATGATCTCCAAATTCCAATGCATTGATCTTCATAGACTACACATGTTAATATACAGCGAGGGTGGAAGCCTGCTGGTTATAGCTGGTTATAGAAATTACTGTGGAATAACATGAAATAGACATAGGAGCTCCATTAGTTGAAAAGAGTCCCCGTAAATAGGAATTAGGCATACGGATGTGCGCTGTATAAGGCAGCATAGAAAGGATTGGTCCTGTTAGCTGTTAGTCACTTGCAGCTACTGAGGGAGTGCGTATGCTTATAATTGCTATCGTGTTTCCAGGTAACACAACTGCTATCGTGGGGTGTTATGACATCCCACTCTTTAAAATTTAGTTATTTTGTTAATTATAGTTTGTTCCTGCTTTAGAACCCTCTGTGTAATAAACTAGTCTCTTATCTTGCGATATGCTTAAGAAAATACAAAACTTTATCCAAAACGAAACAGAAAATTTTACATTTATCGAAAAATGTAAAAAATATTCTCGTACAATTCTTTTTTTTGCAAAGGTATCTGTGGTGTATTTTTAAGGTTTCTTCACTTTTTCTCCTATTGGAAACTATGGTCTTATTCACTGTAAAAAAAATGGCATTAACATTTTATATAAAAATTCTGATAATGACGTTGTGAGATATACAGTTTATATGACAAAAACCATGCTGGTTTTTCATGTACTCAGATTTTTACAAAATTCTTTACAATTTACCCCTCTAAACATTCTCTGCATTTTACGAGTAACTCAGACTGGTCCCTGCAGACATGCTGACGACAATTATGGCACGTTATTTTCTCGTCTTTGCTTCGTCCGCAGATGTGACACCTTTTGTCGGTTCTTACAGGTCCTCCTTCTTGTGGCTGTTGTTGTTGTGTTTCTAAACCTAGTACCAAGTTTTGATGATTGATTTTAGCTCAGTTGACAATCCTTTTATTTCGTATCTTCTTCTTACGTGGTCATTGACGAGTTCTCTTCCTAAACGAATATAACATTCTCTTCGTGTCATGTTGATTGTACCGTCTGAAATGGCTAAGAAAATTGCATAACTGTTGACACGTGAAATGTCTGACATTGCTTCGGATATAGCCATTGGCCATCGCCTGGTTCGTCTTTGGCAGGAGTACGTCAGACATTTCTGATCCAAATCATCGACTCCTCCTTTCGTACCATTGTGGACATTTTTCATTTCTGCTTTCCCATTTGCTTCAATATTTCCATTGTCATGCATAGACGAAATTAACAAGACACAGTTGTTCTTTTTTGGTACAAAGGAAACCAACGTATTCTCTTGGGTAAATCCAAATTTACAGGAGTTTATTGGTAGCTGTTTAGTTTGTTAAAATGCAGTTGGAATTTTGCGCTTATTCTTACGAAGTGTCCCAACATATGTCAGGCCAACCCGTATCAATTCATTCAATTGCTCTATAGAAGAAAACCAGTTATATTCTGTAACATTTCGATTTGTGTTCACTATTGGAGGAACTAATTTTAGTACACTACGTGTTTGTTTGGATTCGGTTCGGTTGTCTTTCCGGTATAAAATATTTATTAGATAATGCGTTTCTGAATCACATAAGTACTGGTTGACTTTTGATATATTGGTGAAAAGAGCAGCGGCCTCGAAATCCAACAAGCATTTCATCCACAACAGCATATTCGCTGCAACTGAAATTGCTCGTGCAGTTTGTATTGAAAATTTCATAAATTTTTGGAATTGCAGCAAGCTTATCATCATTGTCAATCCTGTTGCGTCTAATTGTTTGATCGTCAAATCTTAGCGTTGCCAAAAGAAACAAAAACCGATGTTCAGACATAACAGCTCTAAAAACGTACCATTCGTTACAAAAACACTTCTAGTATCTTCGTGATTTGATTTGAACACTCCTGCCAAAATTGGAAGTCCCAGAAATGCTTTCAGTTCAATCATGTCTACATGTCCCATATAACTAGCTGTTGGTCCATAAGAAAATTTCGTTTCCGTAATTTTTGCATTTGTATGTTCTAATATTTCATTTAAGATTTCTTCCGTAAATAAAAGAGACCATGCTTCAGAAGGTGTTCTAGGAGGAGTATTTACTGCTGGATCCTTTGCTCCTGGTCGATGAATCACTGTATTAGAGGATCTGGTACGCGAAACAGCAGGATAATTTTTGGACCACTTATACCGATTTTGTCCATAAAAGTAACTTGTACCTGTACTGACATTACCCAAATCTTCTGCACTTTCGTCTTCAGGTTCGACTTCAAACTCTGAAGATGTCTCGTGATCATTTTGTTCGCTTGCTGCATCATTCAAATCATCATCACGTTCATCAGGGCATTCAGTTGCACTGTTATAAAAGTTTGCGGTAAAATTTGCTAACTGTTCATCAGTCAGATCCCGTATGTGAAAGGCCCATCAGAAAAGATTAGGAGAATAGGTAACAAATACAAGGTTATAACAGCCATAACAACAACGAACACGAACAGAGTGACCCTAACCAAAACAAAGCCGTCTAACGAAAACCAAAAAAACTAAAAAAATGTATATTCCAAGTACCGTGTGAATGTGGAAGAGCATCCATCGGAGGAACAGGCAGACCCCTGCAAGTCGGAATCAGAGAACATCAAAAACTGGTTCGACTGGGGCAAACGGAAAAATCGCGCTTGGCACAACATACTTAGGAAGGAGAAGGCAGGATTGAATGGGACAGAGCGACAATCCTAGCAAGAGAGGAACATTACTTCAAGAGAATTGAAAGAAGCAACATATATGGCAACAACAGTAAATGCCATAAGCACACCAAACCTGGAAATAAAAGATGTCTGGTTACCAATGATTAAGAACTGCATAAGCAGAAAACCGGCAACCACGATACGGGATACAGAATAAATAGGAGAACGCATAGAGATCTGTCAGTTGTATGTGAGTTGTCAAAGATATGTTAGTTGTCAAAAATTGGTTCTCAGATATATTTACCAGAATTAATTTGGCAAGAAGCACCACTTATCAAGACTACCCTGAGGACGGCAGTAGACATATTGCCGAAACTTCGGATGAACAAAATCCAACAAACTATGGAAATAGTCCAAATAACAACAATTCAAACGCTTTTTACAGTTGCAGATATTAATCTTTTGTACAGATCCACGATTAAATTTAAATTTTGGACTCACCGACTAACCACTACCAGCTACGCTTAGCTACATACGTACGGGGCTGCCATAATATAACGACAACATAAAACACAGTAGCGCTTTGCCGATGGAGGTCCTTACCCGCTTTAGGTCGCCGCCTGCCTACCCCGAAGACACGGCACCAAAAAAAAAATGCGGACGACTCAATAACCAAATGACCGAAAAAATTACTTTCCCTTTTACGGGCCATAAACGGCACCCTTGCGGGCTGCCATTCGCGCGGATCGCCGCGTAAAAACGCGTGTTATAAAAAGAAATACAAATTGGTATCCGCCTATTCCCAAAGTAGATATAACCGAGGCGGTCATTGAAGACGTTGCGCGAGGGATGTTTGTAGGAGGGTTTAGTTATTTATGAGTTTCGTGCATAGAATATACATTTTCTTAAAACCAAAATACACATATATTGTACTGGGTGTAATTTTGCATATTTAATTATATTTTGAGAATACATGCAGTATATTTTCCACATAAATATGTAATCCCCTACTTTGTTGTGGCAAAAGAATCTTTAACGACGATCTTGCCGTTAGAAACGAAAGCAACGTTAGCTCGTGCTTCCGCTCCCAGCCTCGTCACACTAGCGACCTGTATAATAAGCAGTCGGTGCAATTTAAAATTGTAATTCTTCCAGGAGTTGTGGGGTTGAAAAGCGAAGATTTTCCAAGTATAAATATCCATTGGGCTTAAAATTGTTGGGAAGAAAAGCAATTCGTTTGATGGATTTAACACATCTACACATTATGCTTATGATGGTAGTGCTTAATTTATAGGCTAATTAATATAGTGGAATTACAAATCAATGTTTTGAGTAGATGTGAAGAAAACGTTGACAACGCGATTATGACATATCTTAATAACGGACCTCGTCTGTTATCGTAACTATATCGTTGTGCTCATGAAAGTATATGCAATAGAAACAACCAATTTTACCTAATAAAGATACCTTCTTAAAATGGTGTCTTCTTAAAATGGCAGACATTCTAAAACCCAAACAACAGAGCCATCTATCAGAGAATACAGCAGCGCAGGTTTCGTATGTAATACATACTACTCGTGTCTGTGTCATTGAGAATTCCATTTAAGTTAGGCTGGGATCAAAGCAATTTGTCAGGCGCTCGAATCTCCATGCCAGTGTTCCGTCGCTTCGAGATGCAGCAAGTCCGTTACACCAGGGAGGTGCTAGTAGGGACTGGTAGTCGCATTTGCAGGATGAGGCGCATTCAAGATGAATTGTTAGAAAGGAGATTGTCGCTGAATTACTCGCTAGATCGTCTCCGGACTTGTTCTGATCTATTCCGTCGACGAAATGGGAAAACTGGATGAGGTGACTGTGTTTCTTCCGTCATAAGAATATGTATATGTATGTACGTATACTTGCACGCTACGTATTGAGGGTACATCTTCGTTGATTAACAGGGAACAATGAGATTATGTAGTATTTTTTAGTTTAAGTCAAGTTATCTTTTATTATTGTAATGTAATTTCTGTGTTGCTATTGCTAGTTTCATATTAATTAATAGTTAATGTAAGTATTTTAATCATACCTTACAGTTTATGCCATAACAAGCAACTTCTCAAAAGGATATCAAGCGTTTGTCACCTGGGGCGTTGACTGATTACTACATTCTCTATAGCAATTGTATGAAGCCACTTCTTCACGATGTTCGATCGATTGGGACGAGCATTATCGTTCATAAAAGTGAATAATTCTGCCACCGCTGCATACGCAAGAACAATGGGTCGCAAAATCTTCTCCAAATACCTGTGGACAGTGAGCGTTCCATTTCTTTTTGCACCACCACCTCCATATTGAACATTGTGTAGATATATAAATATTCTATCCCGCATATATTATCTGGCCGCAACACGCACCTGGATTTGTCGTTACTAAATAATGCTCTTCCATATGCATCATGACTCCAATTGATATGCTCATTAGCCCACATTCTACGGGCTCTTTTATGCTCTTCAGTAAGAGGAATGAAAACTAGCAGTTTCGGGGTATATAAGCCAGAGCTATGCAAACAATTTCTTATTGTTTATGTTAATAATATCCCAATTAATTTATTTACGGTTAGAGTAGCATTTTGATATGCTTACCATATTATGAACTATCTTCTGCTGAAGTCGAAAAGAAACTACTACAACGATTGTAACGGTATTTTGACGTCCCTGCTTGGGCGCCAAAATTATCTATCGGTATTTTGTTTTCAAAGTTCCGGTTCCTATGCGGGTGACAAAAATTTGTAACCATTGATCATTTGTTTCTTGTTACTGGTACGGCGGTACTGTGAGTAGGTTGTTTTATTTAATGTGTATTTTGACAAATAAATTTTATTCTGGCTTGTATTAGTTTTCTTTAAGCTAAAGTCAACTCTAGTGGTACTTGCGTCTCCGGTTAACAGATGGCGGTTATGTTGGAAAATTTAAAATTATTAACACGACAGCTGTCATTCTTTAGAGGTTATGCTCATCAAGTAAAATAAATTTAATCCAGTATAAATTGAGATGGAATTGCTCTACGGGTAGCCAAGTATGGCCACTAAGCCAAAATTGTTAGCAGTTTAACTGCTAACAATATATATTTTGTTTCATCGTTTTATTTACAGAAAACAAAATGTACAAGTGTGGAAATCACAAAAGCAAAATCAAGCGTTTATTTCCAGCCAGTATCTATGAATGCCGCACTTGTATGTGTAACTCCTGTCTAACGGGGCACCAGAACAAAATGTATTAAATGCAATTTATTATTTATAGTTGAAGTAAGATAGGTTCTTGTCAAAGTGTCAGGGGAACAGTTTGTCGTGTCGGTTGTTCATAGAGAATTTAGCCTATGCCCAAAACTATACGGGACACGGTGGTTTGAGGAATAGGCTCTTCTAGTTTGTAAGCAGCCCTACTCCCACCAGCAATACAGTAGAGCAGTCCCAGTTACAACCAGTACCTCGCTCACATACACACTTCAGCCTTTGCCAAAATAAGCAGGCGAGACAAGTTTAGGAGGTACCTCTCGAATGGTAAGCAGCCTGTTTGCGATAATAAGACGGTTTTTCCTGCAGTTCAACAAGTCGGTCTCTTGTTCCATATACAGGTATCAGACTAATACCAAAATCAGTGGGTGAAATAAGGTTATGTGTCAGATCTTGTTAGTTCCTAAGTAACCGGATGCCACAAGTTAAATAACAAGGGACTCATTACAGCGGTCAAGCAGTCGTAACAGTCGGCGGTAACGGAAAAGAGCTTCAGACGCATAAATGTTGGTTTATATATCTACAAAACGAAACAAAAACAGGTAGAAAGTTACAGATGCGTTCAGAAAGGTCCAGTGATACCCTGAGTTCAGAAACCAGCATGAATCGGCACATATAAGAAGGTGCCCTAAGGTAAAATAAATTGATGTACCTACATAAAATAATTTTTTAGTTAAATTAAACAATTTATTTGTTTAATTTAATTTAATTTGTTGTAACGGTGAAACGTTACAACCTAAAGCCAGCCAACACAAACACAGAACATTACCAACTAATTTAATAATCATTTAAACATACACATTTCTCTGTGATGTCATTTCACTTTCAATGAACCTCGACCTTACTATACCGCCAGTAAGCACCAATCCCGTGGAATAAGAGACGCAAGTGGAAACAGAAATGCGGCGGATGATACCTCAGATACGATGAACGGTAGCGATCTCTATCGGTAATAAGGTGAAATGATGACAGTCATCGATCATTTGATTTAATTTTCGAAGACGTACACCTGTGCTTCTGCCATTACTTCCGGTACGAGTACAGTTCACCGCCGGATGAGCCGTTTCGGAATTCCATTAGTCGGTTCGTTCATCGGGGACTGAATCGGTTCGGGGAAAATGAGCGCATCCTCTCTTTTAGATTGTAACATTTCCCCCGCGCATGAACCCTTAATTAACATTAGGAACGCATCGTGCGGAAGATAGACTGTGCGTGGTTATCGAAAACTGAAAACAAAAAATTGAGATTAACAAGGTCTACCAATCACAAGCATTAAGACGTATTTCTAATCATTGTTTGAATTTTTGTTGTACACTATTCAAAACAATTAACTGATATTCTATATAATTGATAATAAGAGAAACTGTGAGTTAATATATAACGTCGGTGCACAAGAAAAGTGACGCATCTCAAAAATCCCCATTTTTCTGGAGATCGATTTTAAAATATTGTTGTGCATTTTGAAACAGTGAAATAAGCATTTTCTAGAATTCTACACTTTTTCTTGATTGTGATGGTTTCATGACAATATGGCATTAAAAAAAAGTTATTACGAACTTGATCACTAAAAACAAACCATCTGTATTAACCCTTTTGTTGAACTATTGACACTTTTCTTGTATAATTCTTTAGAAATTCATTGATAAAATTATTGAATAAATTAAATAGTTTTTCTAATAATTAAAGTAATATTGGGGGACAACAGAGTTTTTTATTGTGTTCTTTTTGACTAAATAAGCTTAATATACTGTTTTTTTCTTTTCGCTGATTCCAAGTTTGGTACTATATAGTTTTTTTTTAGGTATTCGGCTGTGGTACGT
The DNA here is from genome assembly GCA_031763485.1 of Osmoderma eremita. Taxonomy (NCBI): domain Eukaryota; kingdom Metazoa; phylum Arthropoda; class Insecta; order Coleoptera; family Scarabaeidae; genus Osmoderma; species Osmoderma eremita. Next base: position 18,654 of record JARFOC010098721.1, on the reverse strand, counting down.
ACCACTAGCAGTATATGTTGAACTTCTGGTTTTACTTTACGCTCTTGGTAATTTTACTTGAATGGTCTGGTATTCATGGGGTCATGATTAGCAGCGCTGGAGATAGAGACATTGAGGTTGCAGAAAAAGTATTGGCAGCGAATATGGCCTACTGTGCTAATATGAAACTGCTCAAAACCAAAATGCTAACAAAGCAAACGAAGTTACAGATCTATGGGACGATAATAAGACCGATTATGATGTACGCAGCGGAAATCATGACGTTGACCAAGAGGGAAGAAGAAAAACTAAAAATAACAGAAAGAAAAATAATGAGAACAATACTGGGACATGTAAAAACGAACGACAATGAATATAGGATTAGGATGAATCACGAAATTATGGAAGAACTGAAAGGGGAGGATATAATAAAAGGAATAAAGGCCAGCGAATTAGATGGTTATGGCATGTATGGCGAGAAGGGGTGAACGCATTACTTTTTAAGATCCTGCAGTGGAACCCAGGAGGAAGGCGAAGACCTTGTAGACCTATATCAAGATGGTTGAAGGAGGTAGAGGACGACCTCACTAGGGCAGGAGTAGCACATTGGAAGGAGAAAAACTAGGAACAGGAAAACGTGGTGGGGGATAGAGAAATACTTTGAATGGAGGTAGGGAACTGATTCACCCTAGGTGGAAAAATGATCTAGAAAGCTTCGGCGGCGTGACCCCTCATGGGGTGTTAAGCCATTATATATATATGGTCTGGTATTCGCTGTAAGATGTTTTGTAGAACAGCTTATTTGGTTGTTCCTTTTCAGCTTTAATGATTTCAAAGTTCGACATCTTAACTGACTCGTCATTAAGGTTTTTTGAAAAATTCGTTCCGATTGTCGATGCAAGATCCTTCGTCATATGTATACAGAGCGCGGCGCCTAAACCGTCGGTTAGCGGAATATTAGAAACCATTACTAGTTGAATGCTGAAAGTTCATCTTCGGGTGTTTTTGATACCGATCTTCCAAATAAAAATATTGACAACACTGAACAATTTCCGGCTATACCGGAAACGAATGTCAACTTGCTTATTTTAAATGGAACAGCCTGTATATTATTTCATTTTATAAGGGCAGATGTTGTTACACATGAGTTCTGTTAAGGTTTCCCTATACTTATCTGTGACACTTTTTGAGAAAAATTGATGTTTAAACAATTTTGACGTTTTATTGACAACGAAATGAAATATGAATAACAGAGAAACTACTTCAGTTAGGAGGTTGAAATTTAATAGTTATGTAGTCAGTACGTAGTAGTATTGTACAAAGTTAACAATGTAATACTCCCTTATTTTAAATGGAACACCTGTATATTCTTAGCGCATATGATTTGTTTAATTATTATCTATAGGAGCTAATTAGCACTCCCTATGTATATCTCTAATAGTTTATGAGTTATTTGAGGTTTTTTTTTTGTTAGGAAACAAAATAAGTGAGAACAAGAGCAAGAACACAAACTCAAACAATAAAATCTTATAAAAGGTTAACATTAGAATTTGATATTATTTTTTATCTTGTTGTTGACTTTCTTAAGAAAGCTGTGGAACTATTTCGCATTTATAGATAGAAGCGTGACATCCAGTTGTCTAGTTGTCAAATAGAAGAGTGTGATAATGGATAATTTAGACTTTTCTAACGAAGATTTTTTAAACATCATTATCATTTACGGCGAATGCAACCGGATTATTGATTGAACGTGTCGTTTATTTGTAGAAAGGTACCCCGAAAGACAAAAGCATTTGGTAGGTAATGGGAACATCCAAATAGATGTGCCAGGGTATTTTACTGTATATCCCAATGCATCGTTGCGAGAGTGTCAAAAACATTTGGCAATATCTGCAGGACAACTGGGAGGATACTGAAAAAGTTTAATTGGAAACCTTATTCTAGAACCGAATGATTTTAATCGACGGATTGAATTTTGCGAATGGTTTTTAATAAAGTGTCAAGAAGATCCACATTTTACAACAACAATTATATGGTGCGATGAAGCAAAATTTGCCAAAAATGGCTTATTCAGTCGCCGCAATAGTCATTTTTGGGCAGATTAAAATCCTCATGTGGTTCCTGAACAGGCATTTCAATATATATGGAATCTTAATTTCTTCTGTGCAATTAAAAACAATAGAATTTTGTCGTTACATAATATAATACACGAAGTTCTACTCCCGTATTTAAACACGCTGCCGAATGAAGATGTTGAAAACGCTTGGTTTCAGCAAGATGGCGCACCAGCTCATAACACACGTTTAGTTAGTGACGTGTTAGAAAACATTTTTGGAGATCACTGGATAAGTAATAACGGTCCAGTCCCCAGGCCTGCGCGCTCCTCGGATTTGACACCTTTGGACTATTACATTTGGGGAGGTATAAAGAACAAGGTACATGCGGAACCAGTAACGACTAAGAAAAACATGATTGGAAAGGTATTGGATGCCTTTAACTCGTTAGAACCCTTGCAAATCAGCCGAGCAACAAATCAGAGCATTTAAAAAAGAGATATGTACGAAATGTAATTAGATTAAACCGCATATAGAACGCCGTGTGTAGAGTAGTTAAGTCAAAACAATCATTTAGAATATAGAGGCCTTTATTTTTAAGTACAAAATTTTTGTTATAGAGGGCGTTAATTACCATATATATTTTAAATTAAATTGATGTAAGTTAAGTTGCCTATTTTGTACGTTCCATATTTATTTTATTGTTGAGCATCCTTTTTATTAATTGCAAGTAGTATAATTAATGTTTTAAATTTAATTATATATTTTTATTATTATAAATCCCAAGTCTGTGAAAACGAACCCAAGACCTGGAATTTGGTAAAATAAGAGATTTATGGTAATATCTATTTTAGCATCCTCAAAATTATAGTTGTTTACCACACCATTACAATATATTGGCCCCAAAACATCGGGCCATATTCAAAGAATCTTTACAATTATTGCATTCGCAACGTGAGAATTAAAAAATCATTATTAAACTACTTTAATTATTTATACACATATTATTGAATGACGAATCTAGATTTACGTTGGTGCTAGGTAATAGACGTATTCTGATTTGGCGCGAATTCGGCGCACGCAGTAACCCACCCACAGTTTGTCCGAGAAGGGGCTCAATATGAGGGTAACGGAGTAGTGGTAAGGACTCGGATCACCACTGGAAGACACACCAATCATTATTTCATAGAAAGTGCAGCTCCCACTGGCTATGTGGATGAGGTTCGGCTACCGCTTGTCCTTTCGTATGGGAGGACAATTCTTTTTTATTGACGATAATGCTTGTCCCCATTGAGCAAACATAGTGACCAACTCGTTTTATGAAGTTTGTATAGAGAGAGTATGTAGACCAATTTCCAAGATGGAATTAACTAGTGTGAGCAGTGTATTACACATCGCCACCGTGCGGTGGCGTAGTTTCTCATTCATCACCACTAGGGAATCGCATCAAACTTCACATACGGCCTTCCACGTAGTTGCGAATTGTTAAATTTATCATCTGCTCGTTTTTTTTCGTTGCCACCATCAACGGCTTCCCTAGGTTTGCTTCAGTTGCCGTGTTTGCCGCCCGAGTTACCTAATTATAATAATTAATTCCCGGGGGAAGCTGTAGCGTAATTGGCGCGAAGCCGGGTAACGGGGCTCGCGCTTAAAACTTCAAAACGAAGATTAATTTCAGAGCATTTATTATTAAGTTAGCATCAGGGCTATGGAGTGTTCGTGGACGCTAATAAAGTTGGGGGGAAAATCCGATTTTAATGATGACATGTGCGCCTCGGTTTGTGTTTTTCTTTTCTATTTTTAGCTTTGGTAGAATTGACCTTGTGGGTGTTTAATTTAGCAGAATAACTTGATTTTACTGCTATGCGATCAGGAATTTTCCACTATTCGAACAACCTATTTGGAGTTATTGTGCTTTATTGTGTGTTAAACCATGAAATTTGATTGGATACCAAAAGTGATACTTTATGATTATGTTATATAGGGTGGCGGAGTCATAATTGCGTCTAGGCTAGATTTGCCTTTTTGTGTGGTTGATTGCCGCTTTAGTGCCCCTCATTGATTTTTTTTCTTTGCAAGTATGTTGTTGCTGATAGTTCCCTTTATCTCGCGCTTGTTCATATACGTCCTGACATTTTATTAAAGGATCTGGAGACGTTTATGTCGGCTCTATAGGCTTTGTTAGTCAATGAAATATTTACCTTAACTGGTGTTTTCAATATTCCCAATCTTTATTCGCCTGATCATCGGCAATGTCGGAAATCTGCTATTTTTCAAAATTTCATAGATGTGTTTAATGCTGAGCAGCATAATACCTTAAGAAACTGCGATGGCAAAATGCTAGATCTTCTTGTATTTGATTATAATCACGACTTTAAGATACAGTAGTCGGAAAATCCTATTGTTTCTGACGATGCTTATCATCCCAGTTTGGAATTTTAAATTTTCTTCCTACGTGCTTCATCAAAACAGCGTTTTCCTTTTGGTAACAATTTTTAGTACAACTTCAAGAAAGTTAACTATTCCCTTTTATACAATCATCTTTTGAATTGTGATTCTTCTTAACTACAGGAATGTGGATGAGGCCTTGTGTGCTTTTTATACCTCCTCGTATGCTGTCTTGGATCTTTATGTTCCTTCTAAGCCAGACTACCGGTCTTCCTATCTGCCATGGTTTTCTCCTGATATCATTCATAATCTTTTAAATAAAAATTTCTATCATACCAGATGGATTAAAACTAGAAATATTACATATTACAACGAATTCAAACGGATCAGACAGTTTCTAAAAACCCAAATAAACGATAGCTCCACGCTACCTTGGTTATATTGAGGAGTCATTAAAGACTTCACCTTCTGGTCTGTGGCAATTTCTTCGGGCGAGGAAGCAATCATCAAGGATACCTGGGAGGTTGTGGGATCGGGATGGGAAGGTTTACGATGACCCTAAGGCCATTGTTAATGCCTTCGCTCAAACATTCTCCTCGGTGTTTACTTCTGTAGATAATATCTCTGGTGCTGATACTTGTCACAATTCCTTGCCTTTTTCTTTTTCACATGTCACTGAGGAGGCATTAATATATCTTATGGCTACCTTCCCTAATAATTTAATACGCGATTGCAGATTTGTGTTTGCGTTTCCTCTTAAAATTATTATGAACCTTTCCATTTCATCTGGTGTTTTACCTGAACGTTGGAAAAGGGCTAGGATTGTTCCTGTGAGTAAAAAGGATAACAATGAACTACTATCTAATTATAGGCCTATTTCCATCATATCGAATTTTGCCAAACTTTTTGAGAAGGTGCTGTATACACGTATTTATAGCAGTACGCGTTCCATTGTTTCTACAAATCAGCATGGTTTCATGTCTGGGAGATCCACAGTTACTAATTTAGCAACACTGATCCAATTTATCAGCGAGATCTTGGATAGACGAGGCCAGGTTGACGTTATTTATACCGACTTATCCAAGGCTTTTGATTTAATCAATCATGACATGCTGCTGTGTAGGTTGAGTGCGCTGGGTTTTGTTCCGTCAGCTGTCTCTCTTCTTGGGTCGTATCTGAGGGAGAGAAAGTGTTATGTCACTTACAATGGTCACTGTTCCTGGGAGTTTATTCCTACTTCGGGCGTCCCACAGAGACCAAATCTGGGGCCTTTGTTGTTTGTACTTTACATGATCTTTTATTTCAGATTGACCTTCCGGTGCTTGCATATGATGATATGATACCAAGATTTTCTCTGAAATATCTTCTGCCGATGACATTAGGAGACTCCAGAGCGGTTTGAGTGGGGTGGTTGAGTGGTGTGATTCCTGCGGGCTCAATTTGAATGCTGCGAAATGTTGCGTTGTCATATATACTCGTTCGTCCTTTCCACTTGCTTCGTCATACCACATTATGAGTAGTGTTCTGGCACGCCGACTTGATTTTTTGGATCTGGGTGTACTTTTTGATTCTGCGCTTACTTTTAAATCACACATTAATCGCATTTCTTTTGAAGCCATGAAAACTCTTGGATTTATTATGCGTACTTCTAAATATTTCAAGAATACATCTTTATTAAAATCTTTATACTTTGCCTTTGTCATGAGTAAGCTTGAATATGCTGCTCTGATTTGGAAACCACTATACGCTTCCGATTTCCTCAGGTTAGATTGCATCCATCGTAAATTCCTAAAATTTTTATCCTTTAAACTAGATGACACTTACCCGGCTAGAGGTACTCCTCAGGGAGATCTCTTATCTAGACACAGCCTGCTGGCTTTAAGCACGAGAAGGGAATTTATATATGAGGGATTCGCATATAAGTTATTTCATAATAAGATTGACTGCCCTTTTCTACTGGAACGGATGAACTTCCTCGTCCCTAGAATAAAAGCACGATATGGTAGCACTCTACTTGTTCCATTTGCGAGGACGGATGTCATGCGCAGATCGCCAGTCTACACCCTTTGCAGGACAGCTAACCTTCGGGACTTATTTAGATTTAGACTTAGCTTATATATATATACTTGAGCTATTATTTGTATTACCCTGTTATTGGGCAACAGGGTAATAAATGTGTATTATTATTATTATATATTTTGCAGTGATTTTCCTTTAAAATTCATAAAGGATCGTCCAAATAAAACATATCATCCCACTCGGATAAGAACGATAGAAGCAGGCCGAAATCCCATTTTAAACTTGTTTATCTTGACGGACGTGTAGTTGTGAGAAGTTCGCGAAACTTTAACGGATATATAGATATATGTATAAGATGTGTATATTTCTTCCTCGTCACGGCCAAAAGATTTGGGGACGTGATACTTTCGACGGCATAAACGTTGGCCCGCTTCGACACGATCGGCAGAGTAGTTTAAAACTTTTTTTATTGACTGATAAAACTTGGGCTATTTGGCCGAACTTTGTTCGTGTTATGTGGCGCCGAAAGGAAAGAATACCAAGTGAACACTACAGAGTTTGAAGCGATTTAGGAGAGGAAGTGATTTTATAATCAGCAACAATTCGTTTTTCGCCTTTAAAGCGCCCAATTTTTGAGCATGGGTAGGCGCGTGCCTCACACCCGCAATATACAATTTCATTAAATTATACAGCGTGTTTCAGAAGTTATTTTATATGCAAATCACTGTAGGTTCACGGTCTTGTATTCTGCAAACAACACGGTCTGAATTTTTTCTTTTACAAACATGGATTTGTAAAGAACATCGTGGACGGTGACGTCACGTTCGGCGATTGGTCTTGCATCATCCCCAGTGAACAAGGCATTGTTAGACAAGTCCAAATCCTTAAGGCTGTGTTGACAACGAAGTGATATATCATGGCATCCCTCTGGAATTTGTCAATGAAAGAGGGCTTTGAAATGTGCGGGCCAACCAATTAAATGTTCTGGATGACAATGAAGTGCTGAGGTCGCTTACTAGAGTGCTACTTTAGACGCCATCACTGGACCATGCACTGGATAGCTACTGAATTCCAGGTAGGTATGTAATACTTGGATTACATACCTACGCGCCTACCAAAGCGTTAACATCCGACATTTTGAATATTCTGTCAAGTCTCTGTCATTATCTCATCGATGACATTAATATTGCTGTATATTTTTTAATTATAACCCCAAGCAATGTCGTAAGAAATATACTTTTTCCATTACAAATCCATCTGTACATTACCTCAAGAAATAATCTTGGGAAAATATTATCTAGGACTGGACAAGTAGAAGATATCTCCTAATATGATTGAGTTGTTATCCCTGATCACCATTATGATCTTTGACGTCTTGGATGCAGTTCTGTATTTACGTAACAATATTTGCTCCATTTGAGTTTAATAAGTAACCATCCTTTTTTTCGTTCCAGTAATTCTAGCTACTATAGACAGCGATTGTAGAGATGGTAGCTTCCTTTGGATATTGAAAAATAGAACTAACGAAACGACAACAACGGAAGCGGTGACTAACAGCTCTGGAGCGGCTAGTTATTTAAAATTTGGCTATTTTCCAGTCTGATATAAAATAGAAAATTTTTAGTTTCTATACTAGGAAGAACGTAAATTCTTTGTTGTCTTACTAACGGGTGAAATGTGCAACTACTTTTTTTTTTTGGCTGTTCGAAAGGCATATTCTACGTTTTACTGTATTTGTGTGTTAAGGCAGAAGGACTTTTAGGCTGATATGAATGATCTAATCAAATTTGGATGCAGGAATTTTTGTGAATGATTTGATTAACTTCTGACGTGCTTGAGGGTTCATTATAAAAAGAAATTTGTAATAAATTCGTAATAAAAACTACTGAGTAGAGACTTTTCGTTACTATTCCTACAAGCATCAATACAATTCTTTGGAAGAAAACATCATGGGATTTTTATCAATTTTGCTTTTCTCCGTGTTCTGTGATATACAACTTGGAGTGTTAAATCGAATTTCTTTGTACATATAAATGCGAAAAACAATTAGTAGAATTTGCATAATTTAATCATTTTTCTGTTTTGATTAGTTTAAATGATAAATTTAAAACTCAGGGCAGCAAGCATTTATTCAGGTTATATTCATGTAGGTATAATTTTCTAGTATATTTTGACCCGGAGGTGACTTCCTTCCTAGAAGGATGGTGCTTTTGCAAATCGAGATGAAAACAAAAAACTTGCATAAAATTTTCTAAAGTACAGCCGAAAGTCATATCAGCACATTTCCCAAGTAAATATATTACTTTACTTTATTTCATTGGTTTGTCACTCTGAAACCCTGCGTGATAGAAAAATTCTGAAATAAGTGTAAAAAGTACTACCAAGCTCATCCACTTTACCTCGTGGGACAAAATAAATCTGAAATTTTGTTGACTGATGTTATCTATTCAGAAGTATTAAATGATACGATTGGAAGTCTGTCATTAAGATTATGATTACTTTCCATTGATTTATTTATATTTTGTTTTATCTTCAATGACAACTGCATTACGTGTAACCTAAAACTACTAATTTACCCAACATTATCGAATTTCAAACGACATATTTTAATGAAAACACAGCAGATCCATTTTGATGCATGAAATAACTACGCTTCACTTCCATAGACAATCGACAAGTGCCGTAAATAAATCGAAATAGTGTCAAGATTTCGGGAGTAAGTGGAGAAACCTCAAGGCGTTGCAATAAGTCACCTCGTTCATCAAACATCGCTTTAGCTACTACCGGTAATCCGTTGCGTTACGGACATGACAGCCGCATTGATCTAACACTAGAGCTACATATCGCACGCCATCCGTCCGAGCCTACCAAGGTAATTCCTCACAGCTAACGGAGGGTGAAATGAAGGGATGTGACGGGGAAGTAACGCATAGTGTGTTAGGTATGGTAGGGTGTTGTACGATTGTGCAATGTATTATGATATTATAGCAATCGTGAGTTATGAATGAGTAAATATATTGAGGATATGTCCACGTGGTTAGTGGGAAATATATTCGAAGAAATATAAATCGAAGACGTTTATGCAAGCAGGACAAACGAAGACATGGTAGATAACCTATACAGGGTCTTCAAGATAGATAGTGTAATACAAGCATAATGATGACAATAGGTAGGATACAGGGAAAGAATAACGATAGAATTTCAAATTACAATTTTAAATTTCAAATTGCAAATTATATATTACATATGGTCAACAGGACTCAAACAACTGCTGCTATCCCTTCTAAACTAAGCAAAATTGACAACGAACAACCAAATCATTGCTACAAAGAACATTCAAACATCTATTCATACAGATAATGAAATACTGTAAATGAAACTGAATACTAAAGGGAAATTCTCTTTTCCATAGCTGAATAGATATTCTTCTGAAACGTGGAGATGAGGCTTTGATCACTGTAGTAGTATTGAAAGAGAAAGAATGCTCAAAAATTTCCGTTTCATAAACGCAACTATATTGCAAAAATGTCTGAAGATAGTGAATAGAATAGTAAAGAATTTAGTTTGGCAGGAGCCGCAATACGAGAAGAAAGGAGACAGATCAATGAAGTGGTGACGTGGAAGTGAACTGGAAAGCAGACTTCCGGATACAATGGACTGGAAAAAGAAAGTTATATTAAAAATATTGTTGCCTTACCACAACTTAATTACAGATTATCTATGTATATCAACTTATTACAATTATTCATTCCCATCAATGCCTTCTATGTACTTTTTATTGTGGCTTTTTCGGGTCCAAATATTTGTTTTAGAGTTTTCATCCCAGTATCCGGGCTTCTTTAATACGGTTTTTGGTTGCAAACCACTTATTCATCATCAACGGACCACGTTGCAGGACATAATGTGCCTTTTAAAAGGTAATCCAAGTTGTGTACTTCTCCATAATTGCAGAGCATGGTGGGTTGGTCTTCCTGTATTCCCCACTTAGATAAGTTTGCTAGTCTTTATCGCTGTTGGTCCTGATTTGATTGAGTACCGTATTCAGAGAAAGATTTTTTACATCCTTTAACACCGCGGCCTTAGGGCCTACTGTATCGCTCTGTATTCGGTTGTTTCTTGTGAGAGGCTGTCTTTTCCTCTTCATTGCATAATCTACACAGAGGTTCCTCTCTATAGACTCGCGTGCTGTGTAGGTGTTCTTTTAGGTAGCCGTGTCTAGTAAGTAGACACGTTATCACCCTAATCTGCGTTCTGCCAAGAGACAGTGTGCCAGCTGCCAAATGTTGTGATAGTTTTCTCACCAGCTGTTTGCTGTGTTTCTGTCCTGCTACATGGTGCCAGTGTTTCTGGTGTTGTTTAATCACCCTGTCAGTTACTGCACCGCCCGCAGCAGTTTTTGTGATACCGAGAGCAGACTCGGGTCCAATGAAGGTCATTTTGGAACCCTTCCTTGCTAGCTGGTCCGCCTGGTCATTGCCTGCAATCTCCTCATGTCCCGGCATCCAGATCAGCTTAACTGTAGTCTTTCTACGTTATCTTCACTTGTTGATTGTTTGATCGTAACCGTACATATTAAAAAGTGTTGGTGTCAGTGCACACCACTGAGGTAACCCGCCTTTTGGAATTCTCCAGCAGCTGCTTTTATTTTATCCTCTGTTCACTTACTATGATCAATGTTGTATTTTTATACGGTTTCGTTAGATCTCTCAAAGGTTTACAACGACCACAGCTCCCTCTGCATCCAGTCCATCACCAGCTGTAATCTGATAAATGACACAAAGGCTGGCTCGTCCTAGATTCGAAACGGGATACTTTCCCGCTTTTACCACCGTCACGGGTTTAGGGCGGTCAGAGCGAAGCGCTTAATCGAACCGGAACTTTCAGAATCTCCATCTCCCGGAATCCACGGAATTAAATTGGAACTGCATCCAATTAATTAAGCATGGAAGTTATTTACATATTACCTATGCTACCGACTGTAGTTGGTGTCCTTGTGAGCACCGGATTATCGATATTACGTCGGGGTTTATGGAACTCTCTCTTCACTCTCCGATTCGATAGGGAAAATCAGCGCGCGAGTTTCATCAATTATCCATTCGGTAATTCACGTCGGAATTGACGCCCTCAGTTATTATTGACCCCAGCCGCTTCGGAGCGGCAAGTATAGATTTCACGTTTGAATCGGAGGATTTTTCCGCGAATTTTCTCGATATACGAGTTTGTTTTGTGGGTGGGGATTTTCGAATAGATTCTAAATGACATGAAAGCCGGTATGATTTTCGATATTTTTTTTTCTGTTCGCGCTATGCTATCACGGATTTCTGAATGACCAAATGTGTATGGTGACGTGGATTCGTCTCTGTTATGTTCGGGCGTTTGATGGACCCGTGCCATTATTTATACTATGAAATGCAAAGTTCATTGCATTGATAATTTGTTTACCAAATACCAAAAAGTTCATCTTCTTTCTACTCTTCTAGATCATTTGTACTTAAAATATTTGATTGCATATATCAAGAATTCCTGGTTTTGAAGTTTAATTTGATAAAGTCACTCAAATTGACTTACAGTTTCTGAAATTTTAGCTAGGTTACAATAAAATTACAAGTCTGAGATGTTCCTGGATAAAACAATTCTATTATTTATTTGTCTCTGTTATGTTTGGGCGTTTATTGGGTTCGTGCCATTATTTATACTATGAAGTGCAAAGTTCATTGCACTGATAATTTGTTTACTAAATACCAAAAAGTTAATCTTCCTTCTACTCTTCTAGATTCTACATGTTTTCAAATTGGTGGAGGATTGCGTATTTCGATTTAGTAATCATTTGTACTTAAAACATTTGATTGCATATATCAAGAGTTCCTGGTTTTGAAGTTTAATTTGATAAAGTCACTCAAATTGACTTACAGTTTCTGAAATTTTAGCTAGGTTACAATAAAATTACAAGTCTGAGATGTTCCTGGATAAAACAATTCTATTATTTATTTGTCTCTGTTATGTTTGGGCGTTTATTGGGTTCGTGCCATTATTTATACTATGAAGTGCAAAGTTCATTGCACTGATAATTTGTTTACTAAATACCAAAAAGTTAATCTTCCTTCTACTCTTCTAGATTCTACATGTTTTCAAATTGGTGGAGGATTGCGTATTTCGATTTAGTAATCATTTGTACTTAAAACATTTGATTGTATATATCAAGAGTTCCTGGTTTTGAAGTTTAAATTGATAATGTTACTCCAATTGAGTTACAGTTCCTGAAATTTTAGCTAGGTTACAATAAAATTACAAGTCTGAGATATTCCCGGATAAAACAAACAATTCTATTATTCATTTCACCGAAGTCGTTTACCGATTTATCTGTTCGCCCTTGTGTTAACGATTGTTTTGTGGGATGGTTAAAAATCTAGATTGCCGAGAAGTAGTGACTAGAGACGACAGAGTTGCAGAGAGTTGTCAGTTTTATTAAAACAAGCTGAATAAAGAGTAGCATGTTTAACCCTTGATTACTACTGTGCATCCCTTGAGAATTTGATGAGAGAGTGATTGACGTTTGTGTTTCAACAGTGTTCTTGGTGGCATCCAAAACAGGTGGTGATTTTAAAGATCTGTCGCCCTTAAAGAATATTGAAAAAGCTTTACGTATGTCCTAATTAGTTTCGCAAATAAATACGTGGTTGTCAAATTTGTAACTGTATCTTTACAATCCATTTCTATTGGAAAGTTATCAAGACGATTGAGTATAAGTAATTTTAAAACACATTACTGCTACCAACAGCCATCAAGTGGAGCTTCAATGCAGGATTGGTAAAGTACCAGGTAATAAGGTACGCAAAAAAATGTACATTTTTACTTAATGAAACTAAAATTGAAATCCTCAAAATAGCCAAGACTCGTTTGCTTTCCGTTTTTCAGTATTTCATGGGAAATAACACACCCTTGTCACCTGGCCTGTCAATATTGAGAATCCAATACGAGCATTTCAAAACAGCCTAGTGAACTGCCAATTTCCACGACAAACTTTCGCGTTTACTTAGACGTCTCTATCCTATTGGTACACCAATTCCACCGGCAGCAGACGTAGTAAAGGACATTTTCGGATCGAAATTCTGAATCCTGAATCCCATATATACGTACATACGAAGAACACGCGCCAACGAATGTCGCTAACCATCACCAGCTACCTCTGGCTTTGAAACGGTACTGCTATAAATAAAATCAAAAATCACGTCGACATGTAAAGCATTTGAGGAATACGTAATTTTAAATTCCGCTCCTATCGGTGGTGCGCCAGCATGACGTAATATTAAATCGATATTATTCATCAACTTCGGCGTCTTTTTGACGAGTCCTCTTGGCGAAATCAATCTTTTGCGCGAGTTATTTTTGGGCTTTCATTACTAGTACAGGTAGGTACTGACGGATGTATCATTTTTTTTTTTCATACTCGTTAGGGAGGACCGAGCGGAAAAAATAAATATACTTCGTTGAAAATTTAATATTGACGGGGGTCGAGTGAATGTGGAGAAAAGACTTGAATTTCATTTCTTAATTTCAGCGTTTCCTGTATTTCTTTGCGTGTTCTCGTGTGTTCTAGATACATACTTCCTTTCGATATGCGATATTAATATAAAAAGTACGCTGTCTCGAACGTGGTATGATATCAAATGTTAAAGGTAATATATTATGTTTGTTGGAAACGCAAAATAAAATTTCAAGTAATACGAGGGATGTCCGGTTACTAAGGCACGTTTGCGCGACACACCGCCTACTTACTTACATTTTGTTGCCTCGATCAAATGGGTTTTTCAGTGTACGCTTCTGCACGCTTGGATTTTCTATCGTTCTCATTCTGCGGTGAAAGGTAATATTCTTTTGATTAATGCACTTACATGATATGCCTTCGCATTGCGAGTTACATCATATACACTTAGAGAATCGTAACATGAAAAACTGACTATATATCTGCTTTTGACAGCGACAGCAAAGCGCGTTACTACTAAAAATATCACTCGTTCCGCTTTTGCGGTCATTGTTGGATGTTTTTTTTCATCCGCCTCACAAATCTTGGATACACGCAATTCCACCTGCCGCCCCTTCCGTATCTCCGTCATAGTATCATCTCGTCTCGGTTCGTTTTCTTTTTTTATCCCCATTTCTTTATGCCGTACCTTAAAGTCGGTCACGGGATTAATAGTGTTTCCGTAAAATGCGTTTGGGGAAAGCCGGGTTTGTTTCCCGCGAGGCACCTAAGCGAATTTCCGCTCCGGATAACGACGTCGAAACACTGACTTTTTTCCTTCGTAACTTAAAGCCCCACTAAGAGAAAGATGAAAGATGTACTTTGATGGTTTTAGGGACGTAATGAAATTGCTGCTTTATACATTTTTTACCGGTTCATAATGAAATTTTATGTTCCCGCTAGTATCTTGACCTGATATTGCAGCTCGAAGCTAGTAAAGGGCGGGATGAATTGCAAGATGGCTTAATTTATTTTACGTATACGGAGTGTAGGGTTCTAAAAAAGTTTTAGGGCCGGCAGAAAATCTAGTAGAAATTCTGACTGCGGTCTGGTTTACAGCATAAGTTGACCGATGTTTTAGTATATTCAAGTGAATCACATACAGATGTAGACTGCAATTTCATAATGTGTCGAGATTCCGTCTACCATATTACAATTTTATTATTTTTGTATGCGCTGGAACACCAAAATTCCATGAGATGCGTTTTTAAGCAGGAATCCCATATCTGACATTCTTGTTTATAGTTAACTTTAACCGTTTGGGTAATATATATAAATTTTGTTATTATAACCAAAAATATTGGACAAAAACCTTTAAAAAATATGGAAAAATAAAAATAACCACAATGTACATATTATATACGAAAACTTTGCGGTGAAAATGCCAAAAATCGGTAACAAAATTGTACCGTAGTCTGCAGCTGGGGTCCTCTATGGTGTCCTCACTGTAGGTGTCCTTTCCGTGCACAATGTCTTGTCAGGAGACCTATTACTGTGCGAAAGTGATTCCTACTAAGTGTTAGCAGTTCGTCAGCCTTATTTTCTGATGGCTCGTTAATAAGAGTTTTGCCATGACATTGCCTGGTTGTATTTTCCCAGTATTCTTCATGTTGTTCTTGGACCCACTTACGTAACTGCCCTCGTACTGTGATTTTAGACACTGCCAGAGCAGGTTTTTGGCCCACGTATGAAGACGATGGTCCTATCTTCGCCAGCTTATCGGTCTTTTCATTGCCCACGATTCCCGAATGCCCAGGCGTGGGCAAAAAAGTAACTCTATTGCGTTACGCGAGCACATTCAGTGCCCGTACGCATTTCCAAGCCAGTCTTGATGTCACTTTAGGGTTCGATATTGCCCTAAATGTGATCTGACTATCCGTTGCAATATAGATCCGCTTATTACTATAAGCCCTCTTATTGCTTTCTATTGCGCGATGCAATATAGCGTACACTTCTGCCTGTACCACAGCGCTGTATTTTCCTAGTGCGATGGTTATTTTTGTATCCCTCACCTCACTATATACTTCAGCTCCAGATACATGCTCGGTCTTTAACCCGTCTGTAAATCAGGCTTACTATACTTAATTGTATAATTGTAAGTTGTATAATTTATATTTATTCTACGATACCCTTTAGTCGTTCGGACAAAGTTCTGGGTGTTATTTTTTTAAGTCTCGATTCTCTTTTTCGGATCATATAAAAGAAATTGTTTTCTTTGCTTACAAAACCTTCGACTTGATTTTCCATAATAGGCAATTATTTGTTAACACTGCGTCCTTGCAATTGATTTTTCTCATAGGTGCGCCCTGAACATGAATATGCTTGTATTATCTGGTATCCATATCATGATATTCGTAAGGATTCTGTTGAAAATGCACAAAGGCGTTTTCTAAAGTATACGTGGTTCAAGTAGCACCATACCTCCAAGTGGGTTTCCTAATCACAAACATCTTTGGAGAAAAGGCGTATAAATTTTTCTCCATCTTGTCATATTCGAGATAGAGGAAATCGGGGTTTCACCCACAATCATAAAGAGCTTCTTCAGGAGAAGAAAGAAGGAGAAAAAGAAGAGAGAGAAACCTAAGTTGACCGGGTAGCCCAACGTGGAAATCACGTCAGATGCGAAACCAACCAGGTGGAAGAGAGAAAGAAGAAGGCGACCTAGGTTAGCACGGTAACTCACTCAGTGTAAACCACGCCAAAAATGAAACCAACCAGGTGCAGAGTAGTTGGTCACGGTAACTTAACATGTAAACCATGCCAGAGGCGAAAACCAACTAGTCGGTAGTCTCTTGGTTAAAATGTAGTCTATGGTGGCTTTCTGACCTCGCATTCTCGATTGTGTGTGGGTGTGTGTGTGTGTATGCTTAAATGTCACATCAGACATCATATTCTTTACATTTTTTTACTGTTTACAGGGTGGAGATGTGCTACAGGAGACCGTTTCGGCCAACACCAGCGAGGACACAGTCAGCCTGGAATTCCAGCGTTCGGACGGGACACTTGTGACGCAGCTTATCGATTTCAGAAACGTAAGTCGACTTCCCTCGCGGTCTCTTTTCACCATGTCCGCAGTCGATACGAGACGCTTCTTATATTTTCTCGTTTTATACACACGAGTTTGGTACTACTTTGTTCGAGTCGACATTCCGCTGATGGCACCGCAGGCGGCCACCAGGCGAAATGTCCCCGCGGGACGTTTCAATTTTTATCCCGCTGCGAACGCGATCTCCGACACCGATTCCACCATCAGAAGGGGGCGAGTTGCTTCGCTAGAGTTTCTAACGTCATGCGGCGTTGGTAAATTGTCAATTCAGAATTGCTTTTAATGATTTTTTTTATTATGACTAATACAAAGTGTCTCATATATATATGTTCTATATTCTATTTTTTAATTAAGGATGAGTGATGTAGTGATTC
This sequence comes from Osmoderma eremita, assembly GCA_031763485.1. Lineage (NCBI taxonomy): Eukaryota > Metazoa > Arthropoda > Insecta > Coleoptera > Scarabaeidae > Osmoderma > Osmoderma eremita. The sequence goes on along the minus strand of JARFOC010098721.1, from coordinate 1,272 downwards.
CCATTACAGTGAAAAAGATTGTTGACTGTTAATAGAACCCGAATTTTTAATTTATGTTGGTAAATGTTTCATAGAAATATCCGGTTTTTCGATAGCATTCTGCAACCAAAACAATTAAGAAATATGAAATTAATAACTTTGTTATGGTAATTGAGATATATTACGCATAAAGTAAGGTAAGGTTAGTGTAATATAATTTTCTGTTCACAATGTGCATCTTCACATATACAACCGTGCAAATAATGCCAAGATTTTTATCTATACACATTTAACAAGTAAAAAGTAACTATTGTTGGAAAATTTTCTTTAATGTTTGTGCGATGTGTCTTCAGATTCGGTCGATAATAATTATTAGTTTACCTTTCCCAGATGGGTTCTTTAACCCAGATAAAAGACCCTCAATTTTTTGTTTCGTGTGCTCATGTTTCGTCGTGGTAAAATATTTTTTCAGTCCCTTGCCTGTAAGTCATAATTATCGACAAATATCCGCACCTCCATCGAATTATATCACTACACTGTACAATATACTAATATACTTTTCCTGCTATGTTTCATTTTAATAACTATAAATTAAATCTTCCATTTACCCTAAGAGAAATTATTAATTTTTCATTAGAGAGTATAATATAGAACGACCCCATCTCATGATCTTTAATTGCGATATAAAAAAAAATGTACGAATTGCTCAGCGTAAAAGTGTATTATATATTTCGTCAAGTGTTTCAATTAAAGAGCGTGGTCCAGTCCTCTATTTTGGACGTGTTAGAGTGCCTTCTTTTTTATATTCCTTAAAAATACGATGCACAGGCTTTCGACAATTTCTAAAATACAGTAGGTTATACTCAATACGCGAAGTAAATGATTTATATGTGGGACTACCTAATGTGATTTGGTCATTGCCTTCTTCTAATTGCCTGCGGATGTTTACCACTAACTGCTTTTATGAAACAACTAAAAATCTACACACGTCAAATTGATTTATAAATTCCCTACAAAGGTTCCGAGAGCACTTGGAGTTCCGAATTCTGGGCCCATTCGGGACTTGGTTGACAATGGGAACCCACATGCTCTCGAAATATGTGTACCGAATTTATTAAATCAATTTGGGGTGTGTGTATTTCCCGATACTGTGTATTATTGTCTGTAGTTTATTGTTATACGTCCTGAATAATGTCAGGTTTAATTGAACTCCTCCTTAATAAACACACTGTTCGGATTACTCCTCCCGCACAAAGTATTGATTAATTCGGGACGACACGTGTTTCGGGAATA
>JARFOC010098711.1:0-12749 GCA_031763485.1 Osmoderma eremita | reverse complement strand
TTTATTTATTTATTTATTTATTTATTTATTTATTTATTTATTTATTTATTTATTTATTTATTTATTTATTTATTTAGCTATTTTTTTATTTACAAAACCGCTCATGTTTTTAAAAGTAATATAACTTAATTTCAATAGATCCTTGGGTAGAGGCTAACACATAAAACCTTTGATCGAAGAGGGACAACATTTGTAGTACAATCTTCATATCTTCAACTCCCTAGTCGGAGGGATGCCAACTCAAAGTCGACCGTTTATATTTGTACCCAAATATACGCCTCTAGCACATCCGCTTATATCGAAGGTGACACTAAAGTTTCTTATTTTAAATGGAACACACTGCATATCTTTATATTTTTGAATTGAATTCTAGTTTGAAGTACCTAAATTCATTCGTTTTCGAGATATCTTCGATTCTCTGCAGAAAAGTGACATATGCAACCCCTTAATAAATGTTATTATCTTATTTGAGCTTCCGGTTTTCTTCAATCTGATTAGAATACTTACAGACTGCAGGTAAATGAATCAAGGTGATGCATAAAAGTTATTATATTTTATATAGGCTGTGCATAAAAATTGACTATAAATCATGTTCGAAAAATGCACAAAAGTCCACTATGTCAAATGGAATACCCTATATTCTTTACTTTATTATTATTTAGCGCTAAAAACAAGGGCGATTTACTGTACATGATATTTACTATATTTTTATTTTCTGGATAACATTCACATTTTATTTCAATAACAATTGCATCGACTTATTTTCAGATTGTCGGTTTAAAAGTCAGTGTCAAAATCAACTACCACTTAAGTGTTATAACAAGCTTTAATCAACTCCTTATTGTGATCCTGTCACCATGTTGCATGCCTTTATATGAGGAACCTAAACCGACGAATTACCACGGAATTTGTATGTATAAGCCAGCATATCCTAACAACGACTATTTCATTCTCTTATATTACGTATTATAGCAACAAAGGAATTAATGGTATGTCAGTCACAATACACTTTCAAGTTTGGTGTAATATGTTATGTCAATTAAGTAATACTGTGATTAAATAATACTTGGGAAACTCATTAGATGTGATAAATAGTTTGACCGCAGCTGTTTGAGTAAAATATTACTGGGCTTATTCTTAGTGTTAAGTCGATTAATACATCAAATGTGTAAAATTTGTACACTGACCACTATAACTCCGTAGACGAGTTCTTTACCTTCTAATTTATGATAGGTAACAAAATAAAACCCTGACATACAGGCCAACATTAAGAGCTGTATTCTAATACGCTGTACCTACGAGTCATATTAATAAATGATTATGTGGTATTGAACAACAGATGGTACTATACAAATAAGATGAATAGCGTAGATAAACAAAAAGAAGTCAAGACCCATCATTCTTCGTAAAGAAATAGAAATAGGCACCAAATATAAGAAACCAGCAGAGGTCAGTGACATCATATAAAGGAAATAGTTGATACACACTTATACATAAAATTTGTAATGGATTACATAACAAAAAAATCAATAAAATTAGTAGTTTATTATAACAAAATGACAATAATAATATGTACGCAATCCTAACTATGAATACAAATCAATGTTTCTAACTAAAAACAAGAATCGAATATAAATCAAAATTAATTTAGCATAATTCTAATTCGGAGATCTAAATTGTTCAGCCGCTTCGTATAAACTGTATTTTTTTATGTAACCCCATAGGAAATAGTAACAAGTGTTTAAGTCTGGAGATCTGGCCGGCCACTCTATTGCCCCTATGCGTCCAATCCACCGGTTCGGGAATAAATTTCTGTACTCTAAACTAAAGTGTTGCTGAAACCACAGGTTATTGTTATTCGGGTAAATGGCTTGTAATGTCGGAACTACGTTTTGGGTTAATAAATTTAAATATTTCTCCATTGTGAACGTGCCATCTATAGAAATGGTTCAATAAAATTATCATTGATAATTCCTGCCCAAACATTCACTTTTTAGGGTCGTTGAGTGTGTGCTTCTATTAGCCATTTAGGGTTTTTCTGCGCCCAATATCGACAATTATGTTTGTTAACATATCCATTTAACATAAACGTGGCTTCCTCAGAAAACAAAATGTTATTTCCGAAATCCGGATTTTGTTGGAACGCAACAAAATTCACAAAATTGCAGCCTTAATTGAACTTTGTGTGGGTGAAATTTCTCTCTTTTAAGAACTCTACGAACAGATCGTTCAGAAATAAGCTACATAAATTTATATTTTCAAAACTGATGGAATGAGTTGCAAAACATGAAAATCACCCGAATCTTGTGGAGTTGATGCTACTCCTTAAATAAATTCATTATAAATATTATTAACTCATATAAATTTCGGAATTTCTTTTGTTAATACACTCTTTTAGAAATCACATCTAGAAATATGTATGATATACAGAGTGTTTATAAACTAATACGCAGGCTATTAAAAATCTAAAGAAAACATACAACTTTATGAAAGTTTTCGGAAACAATCTTCATTTTTCGACGTAAATTTTTATATACTAACTCATTAGCTCTGCGACAAACTTTGGCAAATGAAAGCTGATGCCATTTTAAGAAGATAATATTACTCAGGGTGACGCATTAGTGTGGCTAATTCGATATATCCGTTATCATATAAGATATCAAAAAAAGTTATTTACGAAAATTGTGGACACGTTTTCCTAAATGGAACAGTCCTGTATATTATTTAAGATTTAGATAAAGCTCGTGCCTCACACTTCCAATGTACAATTTCATTAAACTATACAGCGTGTTACAAAAGTTATAAAAGTTAAAGTTAAAGTTAAAATTTTATATGAAAATCACTGTGAGTTCAAGCTTGTATACTGCAAACGACACAGCTTGAATTTTTTCACATGCACAGGCTTTTCATGTTGGCCAATTTTATAGCAAAGTGACATTTTCTTTTAAAATTGTCAAAACAGAATACACAATACAAAACAGGATACGGTGGCTTCAAATAGTAAAAAAAAATACCCTTACCACCTCGAAGAGTGAAGAACTCCTGGATACGTATTTCGGCAACTAAGTTGCCATCCTCAGCAGAATCTACGAATCCTTCGTAGATTTCGGACAGTGTGTTTGTTTATTGTGCTGCCCCACAGTCCTTGCAATCTTTACTAATAAATTAATCGTGGAAAAATGACAGTAAGAGGGTCTTAAGTCTGAATTACTAGCTAGGAGATTATATAATTGGACCACATTTTTTGGAAGGACGAGTGAATGGTCAAGTTTATTTAGATTTTTTAGAACATCATTTACCGTTATTAATGGAAGATGTTCCCCTAAACTTTTATCAAAGGATGTGGTATCTGCATGATGGAGCTTCGTTACTTCAGACTAGATTAATACACGATCATCTAAATACCCATTTCCCTGAAAGATGGATAAGGAGAGGGAAACCAATTGAGAGACTAGCTCGATCACCGGAGTTTGCTAAAATTGACTTCTTCAAGTGGTAAAAGAAACCTGTATATCAAACACCGCCAACTACACAAAGTGATATGAGAAACAGAATATGAGAAGCATTCTCGAGTATTAATTTGGAAATGTTAAGAAATGTAAGCTGATCGCTTCAAGCACGGCTGTAATGTTGAATTGATAGTTCCGTTGGATATTTTGAACATTTATTATAAACACTTGGGTTGATTAATTAAATGTTAATCATTAGTGTAAGTTATAAATGGTTTTGTAGTTGTATTAAATATTAAACTGTCCATGACTAACTAGTTATATTAAAATAATTTCAAAAAATATCATTTTTAAAGACTTCAAAATATCTTAGACACTAATAACTTTAGGTATATAGAGTGCTTAACGAAAATGAAAGTATCTAAACAATTCCTTCCTTTTATTATATAAAATACAGGTTGATCCATTTAAAATAATTGAAAAATTAATGCACCGTATTTATTCTAACAAGTGCCCCGGCAGTTAATCATTTAGGGCATCTATCCCTGCGGCATTTATTATTTCGAATCACACCAAATCCTCATTTCTATTATTACAACTTAGTTTTGATACAAAATGACTTCGTTTTAGTATCACATACGGGATTCAATCTGAATGTGGTTAACGGGGATTCCCCTACCAACTTTTGACTCGGCTTAAAAGTTAGTTGCCACAGCAACGTCACCGTACAAAAACCACGAGATAAAAAACTTTTATTTGGAGAAAATTAAGATTAGAACAATATTTAAATAAATTATGGCATTATTCCATACTTTTGCAGGACCCTGTATGAAGGTATACTTACGAGGTGTAACAATTTAATTTGTGGCACGGCCGTGTAGTGGTGTCCGCGACTTATTTGTATTGAAATAACATGAGTTTTCGTGTCTAAGATGCCTGTTCAAGCTGATACAGCTGTTTATCAGTTAGCTATCGTGAAGGCAATGTATATTTACGCGTAAAAGTCGGTGATCGAAATTTATAATAAAATCGGCAAATGTGCTAAGATAACATTACGGCTCTTGCAAGTGGCATATGGTGAGGATGTTATAAAAAAGTCCGGTTTATTTGAACAGCATAGGAAGTTCAAAGGTGGGTAAGAAGATGTAACACAGGTGTAAGAAGATGGAACACACATAAAAAATCAATATCACGGTGCACCTAATGTAAAAGAATATAGAATATTCTTGGAATGTGTAGGTTGTAACGATAAACTTAAAATCCTAGATATTGTTGTGCCCTGAATCTCAAATACAAACTAGAAATGTAGTTGAAAGAACTTTTGGCGTATGGAAAAGGTGGTTTCCTATTTTGTCTTTAGGTATTTCTGTTTCGGTTTCTCTGGAAAATTCTCAAGATTGTGGTTGTCGAAACAGCCATATTGCACGAAGAAGGTGATTGGGAACCAGTGGATGAAAATCCAATCGCTTAAAAACACCTGGGGAATTATGAGAATAATAATGAAGATAATATACTGGTAACTCACGTCATTCACTGAGGGTAGGGTGATATCATGCTGGGTGACCTCGTTTGGGACGTAGTAGGGTGCACTCACGGCCATTCGCAACATATTACTTTGCAAACGTTGGAGGATGGGTATGTTTGACTTGGTGGCGGTACACCATAGTTGGATGCCGTAAGCCCAGAATGTGTTTCTAGTGTAACTTTTTAAATGCCACTGAACTACCCCTTACGTCATCTACCGTTACTTTCACCGATCGGTCAACACATTTTACACATAGCGCTCCCGCTTCCATGGACTACGGTACAATTGACGTCTTCTGAAGCGCTATTGGTCGCAAATCACCCGATCGTATCTGATCGATTCGGCGCAAGAACTGGGGGGAAAATAAAGATTGTTGGGTCAGCAACGAGAGAGTATAGACGTGCTTCTAAGTGAGAGGTCTCTTAAGGAGTAATCCGCTGTGAAGGTATATACATACATTAATAATAATAATCTGCACCTTCACCACACGGTGAAGGTGCAGATTATTTGCAGTAGTGCATATAGAGGATAGTATCGAGCCGTGGAGGTCGATTTATCAAGAGCCGGACTCGTTCGATAAGATTTTCTGCTCCTTCTGAAGAGGTTTTGAAATACCTACAAAGCGTTGCCGTATTAGTTCACCACAGCATTCCGCCTTAACCACTAGAACCATCTTCTCGTAGCCGAATTAAGCTAAGTAATTTTACAATATCTCCTTAAAACATTCCGCTGAGAGATTCACCGATATTCCGCCACGCGACACTCGACTCGATACCAGAACCGCACCCTGACCGTCATCTTTCGTTACCGCATATTTTATTATATTGTATTTTACTATTACGTTGAAGATGCATAAGTAATTAATATTATTCGAGTGTCAATCGTTGTGACAAAGATATAAAGGTAAATTTAGTGCGTACTTGTCCCCCTTACATCCGACTCTTTTCCGATTTATGAGCTAAATCAAGTACTGAATGAAAAATCGGTGGCGCTATCCCTAGACCGTTTGAACTTGATGAAGTTACTCACCTCATCTCCACTTTGTTATTCGCAAGCCAGCATATTGGATAAGCCCCAAAGTAAGTATCGTATTTTGAAAAGCCGAAGTATTCTGTTACGAAACAACAACAGGCGCCGCGGGCTTATTTCTTTTGGTCTAAGTAACCCCGGTATCAAGTTCCGATACATACAGAGTATAACGTCTTTGATGGTGTGTATGTGAGCTTTAATAAATACCCATTTTGATAATTTGTAAATATATTGTTTTGTAATACAATAAAGATTTTTATACATAAATGTTTATATTTTCTTTTTTGTGTGGAATAGATAGTTGAAGACTAATTTTAGCTAAGGAATTGTATATGGGATATCTGCAGATATAGTACGACTGCAAAGTTTGTGGCCCGGATCTTGACGGATAAACAGCGCCAGATTAACGTTGCGATTAATCTTTTTGGAAATACGCATCTGTTATAGAATATAGTTTGAGAAGCTAATTTCGGTGATAAAACTTGGTGCTTCCAGTACGACCCAGAAATAAAATCTCAGAGCATGCAATGGAAATCCCAGGATTTATCACGCCCTAAATGTATGGCTAATGTGTAAAGACAAGAGAAGCACTTTGAAGGGGGCAGTAACCACCAGCGTACAGTTGCACGTGTGTATTTTTTAAAGGGGCTTTCCTGGAGTTAAGTTGTCATACCTCATATATGTAGGTACATACTGTAATGTTGCGCGTCATAATTTATAAATGTATATAATAAACTTAAAAGTGAATAATCTGTTAATTTCTAATATTGTCCCACACCGTTTACTTCTTTTCTAAATTATTCTCACAGTTATTTTCCACTTGTTTAATGTCTTTAAGTAACATGCACGACAGAGGGGGCCAGTAAATAGTCCCATGCGGTGCATGTGCTTATTTAGTTTGCAGTGGCGAGTTAATAACCCTACAACTTGGCCAATGTTCCTGCGAGAAAATAGCAGGCAATATTTTGCCATCTTGGACGATAGAATGGGAATGGCTTTACGAGCCTGGCAGCATGCAGTTGCGGATTTCCATCTGCTTTCATGCAGCATGGTAGTTCGTTGTTTTATCACGTTGGCGATACTTAACGACCTAAGTATCGCCGACGTGAGAGGCAGGGCAGGTTTCGGTCCCATGAAGCACGAGTGCGATCCCCGATCCGCGAGCTCGTCAGCAGCCTCGGTGCCTGGGTTGCCTTTGTGTCCTTTCACCTACACAAGTGATACGACGTTATGTGTAGCGATCGCCTCTGTGGCATTGAAATAGCAACCCAGAAGCGATCCTGTAGCTGTTGATGGCTTTTAGGGCAGCTTGGCCAACGCTGTAATGAGTAGCATGCTCTCCCCTTATGCCGCTTCCGTGAATCTCACTCGCACCTTGCAGGGTTCCCAAAACCTTCGCCTGAAAGACGAAGGTATGTCCTCCCAGAGCAGAGCTTAAATTAATTTTTAGTTCCGGAGAGTAGATTCCAATTATAAAGGGCAGTATGATCGGAAGATAAATAATTTAAAAAAGATACCAATTTCCTGTGCTGCGGCTAACTTGGTGATAAAGCTGCTTGAATGACAACGGTATTTGGCATGTGTCACATTTATTCAGTCGTCACTCTGAAAATTATAAGCACTTCCGGCCTGAATCTACCTGAATTTACCTTGAAGGCGACAGCAGACGGACTGCTGAAACGTCCAACATTATCAAATTCAAGCAAACCATGGTTATGGTACAAGCATAAACTCATATTATAATTAAAACGGCCACCAACAACTTACTAGCCCAATTGCCAGCTTTTTAAATTAATTTCAAACGAATGGATTGTTTTTTTTATTAGTATCCATTCTATACAGGCTGTCACATAACGAACTGCAGCGATGGATATATCGAAAACTATAGACAGGAAAAGAATCTGAGTATACTAACAGCGATTAGCCTACTCGCCCAAAATATATACAAGTCTCCAACACTTTCGGGTTATGTCGGCAACTGGCAGTGCTTTTCAAAGCTTATGGATGCCGTAGAGTGAAAGTGCAATATTATATTGATATTACTTTGTTACATTCTCCATAGATAATAAATAAATTTAAACAGTCTTTGTTTCTACAGTTAATATTTATGCACCACCTCGATGCATTCCTTCAGTCTGTAGGTACCCGTTGCAGTTGAACGGTTGAGATATGCTCATGCTCCGCTATCTCCCCCATCTTTCCACCACTCCTAATGGAATCCAAGATGGCGGTAAAAGTTGTGGTTTTTTTTGGCCCAATGTGTTTCTTATGGGGAAATTGCGCTAGAAGCCTTGTAGTTTAACTACTCGTCAGATTAACGAAGTTGTGCATGTCACAAAACCCTTTTCAAATCGGAGGGAAGCCATGAGAAACTCGCTGTCGCCGTTCATTACCAGTGTGTTTATGAGTAAGTTTGAAACCGATATGAAAAAGGACAAAGATTATTTTCCGAGAATTTGACTGAGATACGTAGATGATATATTTGCAATATTTGGTACAACAAAATATACGGTGAGGAATTTCCTAACTCGCAATTTGATTCGATTAAATCCACAGCGGAAAAAAGAAATGATTAATCGTTTACATTTGTTGGATACGCTCCAAACTCGTACATTTCCCGGCACGACATGGCCTTAATGGTACTATATTACTAATTAAAATACCTGTACCAAGTGGATGCACAACTGACGCCATCATACCAAAACAAGGCAATAGATACGGTAACATCAAATAAAAAATGCAAAATATATTGGAATTTCTCCTTTCACGCCACGGCCCAAATAACGGCAAATAAGCCAGATATGGTCGTTTTGGACTTCGAGCGCCGAGATACGTGTGTTATCGAATTGTTGTGTCCGAGTGAGTTAAAAATCGCCGAGAAAGAAGAAGAAAAGATAGCGAAGTATCGAGTCTCTTCTTTCAGTTAAAACTAAAATATCACGAGTAAAGCATAATATTTATACCCATAATAGTCGGTTGCATGGGGGGCATATTGCCTACGCTAGAAAAACACCTAAGGAAAATTAAAGTTCTGGAACCAAAGCATATTCACCCAATTACCTGCAATATCCAAAAAGCAGGTGATTTTAGGATCCCTCCCGATCTGAGGTCCTGACCACCACGGTTGGAAATGCCTTCAGCTGCTCCGATAAGAAAAAGTGAAGACATAAAATCTGGACGCTGACAGAACCGCGAGCTGCGTCACCTGCCAACGCCATCACGGCCTCACACAGGGGTCGTGTGATAAGGCCATATAAAAAATAATAATATGACATCTACACATAATTGGGCATTGCACAAAAGCATATAAATTATTCCAATAACATCTTAGCAGCATAACATCTTAGCAACCAACATGCTGGCGGTCCCAACGATGTCCCACGCATTCGGAGCTATAAAATGGAACGTAAATGAAATCCAACAGATCGACTGAGACACCAGGCAAATATTAACAGCCAACCCTGTTGGCCCTGTCACCACCCGCACGTCTCAGTACCGAGGTTATACATTTCCAGGAAGAAAGGAGGCAGAGGCTTCACCTGTATAGAACATCTGTACGGGAAAACTGTCACAACGGTAGTTCTGCACATTTAGCAATCTCGGGACCCCTGCTAGCTCTAGTACAGGAGAGAGAGAACGGCGGCGTTGTGTTTAATAATGTTATGCCCTTGTAATTTGTGCATTTTGTCAGGTCTCCCTTCTTCGGTATTGGCACTATAATTCCCCTTTTCCATTCGTTAGGCATCTTTTCTTCCTCCCAAATCTTGAATTATAACCTGTGTATTCTTGAATATAATTCATCGCCTCCCTGTTTCAGTGATTGAGCACTGATCATGTCCTGCTGCTTTTTTGTTTGTCATCTTACTTATGCATTCAATTTCTTCTTCATATGTTGGTGTCGTTTCTAATGTTCCTGTGAATTCTAGTGTTTCATCAACTTTTTGCTTTACTTTTGGATCCTCTCCTTCATACAGTTCACTGAAGTGCTGTATCCAATCTTCCTGGTCGGTGTTTATGCGTGCCTTAGTATATTTTCTATTTTCTTTCAAATATTGGTATAATGGACGTGTGTTATTCCTTCTGTATTGTATTTCATTTTCTAACAGAGTTTTCTCTACCCATTCCCGTTTCTTCTTTCTGCATATTTTACTAGCTTTAATTCTCTCATCTCTGTACTTTTCTCTGTCTTCTTCTTTATGTGTACTTATCCATTTCATTCTAGTTTTTCTTTTATTTTCTATTGCTTTCTTGCACTCATCATCAAACCACTGCTTTTTTTTTACTTGCTTTGCATCCTAACATAGTTTTTGCTGCCCCTGTTATACTTTCTTTAATTAGCTCCCATTCTTCCTCTATATTAATTCTTTCTGCTCTCTGTAGCTTTTCTTTTACTTCTTGTTTGTATGACTTTCTTACTTTGGCATCTTCCAGTTTCTCTAGGTCCCATCTTTTTTCCGCATTCCTCTTGGTTTTAATGACGTTTACTTTTAGTTTGTATTTGGCTATGGCAAAGAAGTGGTCTGAGTCGATGTTGACTCCTCTATAAAATCGGATGTCGCTGATTTCTGTGGTATCTCTTTCCTTTATTAAAATACGATCGATCTAATTTTCGACTGCTCCTGCCGGGTGTTTCCACGTAATTTTATGAATCCGTTTATGTTAAAATTTTGTACCTATTATGTACGTCCCTGTTGCCGCTGCAAAATTACAAATGTATTCTACATTTTTGTTCGTGCTATCATGTATGGTGTAAATATCTGCTACTGCTCTGTTGCATGTTTCTTTGCCTATTTGCGCATTGAAGTCTCCTAGGATAATTACTGTATCTTGTTTTGGTATACCGTTGTATGTTTCTTCTAACTTGTAAAATTTCTGCTTTGTTCTTTCGTCTGCATTTTCTAGGTTCAAATCGTGTTACTTTATCTTTCATTTTTCTATTTACCGCAAAAGCGGATCCACCATATCACTGTTTTTTATCCCCTCTATATCATACACATTCAATGGTTTTCTAAATCTATCCTACCCACTCCGCTTCATCTTACTTCCTGTAGACCTACAATGTCTACGGTATATCTTTCCAATTCCTTCATCGCTTCTTGCTTTTTTCCGATAACGTCTTGACGTATCATGTCCCAATTCTCAATCTTAGCTTTTTTTTCGCTGTTTTCACAAAATCGCCTTTCTGGGCATCCCACTCCTCATCATTCACTCTTAACGCCTGGCGTCCTACTTTTATTGGTTTTCCTTTCGAATTTTCCTCTTGCTTTTTTTCCTAATAGTTCTCTGAATTTCCCGTTGTTCCCTGGTTAGATCATCATTACTAAAGCCATTTCGGTCTTTAAACTCTTTCAATTTACTCTTATCATTACATTTATTTTACCTTCCATATTTTCCATTTCCATCCAACAAGTTTTATCACCAATTTTTAAAGCATTCCTTATTTTCACATGTGTCCCAAGTTCATCTTTTATGAAATTTTGCAATCTTCCTTTAAGCTTTCTTGGCTAGTGTAATCAACTTTTTTCCCTATTTCTTCTGCATTCTTTTCTTACATCGACAACTTCTTTTTTCATAAGTTGCAATTCACTTGTTAGTTTTAGATTTTCTTTGCGCAGTTTCAAGTTCTCTTGTTTAAGTTTCTTAACTTCTTCTGTAGTTTCTTTTAATCCATTCTTTATTTTCCCCAGATCATCTCTCACGTCGCTTTTAAAATCCTGAATCTCTTTTGTCTGGTGTCCGTCTTGTTTTGGTGCTACAGCCAAACAGTTCCATATCAGGCATCTTCTTTCGTCGCTATCCAGGTCATGGCAATATATAGACATAATATTGTTTGTATTTTTGACACGTGTTTTAGCAATACTTTTGACAGATACACAAACGTGTGTGCCTATACGCATCTTTTATACGTATCTTCAAGGAATACACACTATTAAATGCCAGTCACGATGAAAAATAAACAAATCATCCAACGATCGTCAATATTTGGAGAGAGGAATAGAGAAAGCAGCTGTCTTACTGATTGTGACTATCTAACTAGGTAGGATACATACACATATGTATAATACCAACATGCATATAGGTTAAGCAACATATCTTAATTAATTTTTGGATGAGAGTATATTTTGCTCCAATAAAATTCAATCCATACACGAAAAAGCATGTGCTCACATAGTTAACATTCAGTTCACTTGGTAATTAAATAATAATTATGAGCCCAGATAATTGATTTTTTCAGAAATTAAGAAGAATACGATTTGATAAATTCATTAAATTAATGATCAAAGGTTATTATGTAACCTGATAAATATAATTCGTATGCGTATATACATACCTTGTGAACGCCATAAGATCTCCTAGATCTCCTGGATTGCTTTTTCTAGGCGTATCCGTAATTAATGTTGTTTTCTGGTTTAACTGCACACTCTATTGTTGCATTCTATGTGTCTATTACTTAAACGTCATGGTAACAAATTTGATGGAGCATAGCTTTATCAGGTACACTCCATTCACTTTAAGCAAACAGTAGTGGGCGCTGCAATCGGCGGACGTATCACACAGGAGCAATAAGGATATATTCGGAAATATCGCCAAATTCAAATTTATTTCAATATGAATAGCTGATTAAAATAATAGATTATAGTTGACGGAAAATCATAAACTATAATATAGAACCTTATTGGTTATTTTTTATGGGTGGATTTAAAAACTACGTGTTCTTTTCTATAGGTATATAATGTGTGCAATCT